>VYZQ01015569.1:25555-36393 GCA_013400655.1 Mystacornis crossleyi | reverse complement strand
AGTTTGACCTAAGGAGGCTGTATCAAAGTAAATGTTAAATGGAGCTATGGTGTTTATAAATTTTTTATCTCCTTGTGGTCATTAAGGACTTGGCAATTTTTATAAGAGATACGGTGCTGGCTTTCATGTTCCTGCCTAATCTTAACTCTGATAATAAAATACAAAGTGACATTGTTTTAGAGCAGAAATATACGGGATTAAACCACCCTTAGGAAAAAAATGTGTAGCAAAGGATGTGGTTTCTTTACATATGCAGTCAATGAAAGGACTTTGAGTCCACTTCTTTGACAGAAAGACTTACGTACGGTGCTAAAGTGTTAATATTCAGCAAAATCTCATTCTTTTCTACATGTTACCATTTTGTTTTCTGTGTCAGCACTCACCTGGAGCATGAGCATGATCTTCAAAGCGTAAGTGCTTTGGGCAGTGCTGGGTGCTTTGCCTGTTGAGGCATAGTAGAACCAGATTACTTAAACTGAAATTTCAAATCAAGGAGAGGCTGTGCACTGTAGAGAAGATAGGCTAACAGGTGAAAACATGAAGCTGATTTCTGTTTAGATAAGAATCTATTTGAGCAGATAATTTATTGTGAAGGTATATGACTCAGTGTTTTGGAAGGATTTGATTTACCCCTCGTTTCTTCCAGCTAGAGCCATAAATATCCTGTAAAAATACTATAAAGTAAGGTTGGCCTAATGTGGTATGATTGAATGTCTAGCATGATAAGCCTGAATTGACACCTATTGGGTTTTTTTACTTAGTAAAAATAATTTAAAAATTTAGTTGAAGTTTATGGAGAATTTTAGTAACAACAAGAGAAAAAAATCCCGCTTGGAATTACACTGTAATTGCACCTAAAATATTTGTGTTAATGTTATGTTAATGTGTAGAGAATTTTATTTTCATAGCCAAATTTGAACAGGAATTTTCTGAGTAGGTATTTTTGTATTCTTATTAGTTCTCTTTATATGTATTTTGAGCACTTATTCTTTTGATGCATTTCTGTTACAAAAGCAAGGTGTGACTAGTCTCTCTCTTTAGTTACAAGTTCTACTCAGACGTGTAGTAATGAGTGTTTCAAAGTGCTACACATGTGTGCACAGGGCGAGAATGCAAGTGAACTGGTTCTATGGAAATTAATTCTGTCATTCTGATATCTAGAGGATATCCTTGTCTTGGCATAGTCAGTTGTGCACATTTCTGATATCACAATTAAGTATTGTTTGGTTTTGTTTTGTTTTGTATTGTCAGATGGCATGAAGAAATCTGTGGTCATGTGGAATATCCCTGCCGTTTCCAAGATCCTGCTGCCAGGTTGCAGGCAGTCATTCCTTATAGAGTCTTTGCTCCCTGGTGCCTTATGGAAAGCTGCAAAGAATATTTGCTTCAGCTGATTCCTCAGTGCCTCTCAGCTGCTTATGCCACACTGGGTACCCACCCCTTTTCCAGGCTTGATGTTCTGATAGTTCCTTCCAACTTTTCCAGCCTGGGAATGGCTAGGTAAAGAAACTTCTTAGTATCCAATCTGCTGTATTTTGTTAAGACTCCTTCTTATCAGCTAGTTTACAGTGTCAAGTTGCTGTCAATATAAAGTTGCTGTGCGATTTTTCGTAAACAAAACTTAAAACTCTTGTTCTGACTTCAGGTGAGTAGGTTTGTTTGCATCCTTTGCAACCTTTAGTTTTAGTTTTAACAGGGCTAAGGGAAGGAAAATATAAACCTATTAGAAATGTGGATCTGAATTTCTACATTTGCCAAACTGAAGTTCTTTTTTTGGTTCTATTGATCTAAATACTTGATGTCATTGTCTTGGTTTCTTTTGGCACTGATTTTAGCCTTACATTTTGACAGAATAGGAGCATGTTAAAATCCAAATCTAGAGTTTCTTCATAAGCCTTTCCAATGTATGAGTTTCTAATCAAACACTTATTTTCAGAAGCTGAAGGTAAGCTGTAAGGATTACGTTATCAAGTCTTCATGGAATTGTAGAAGTTGTCAAGCTTGTCCAAGTCCCTCTGAACAGCATCTGTTCCCTCCAGCAGTTTGACTGTAACACTCAGATTGGCGTCGTCAGCAAACTGGCTGCGTGCGCTTGTCCCACTGTGTGTCACTTAAAAAGATGTTGAACAGTGCCAGTCCCATTACTGACCCCCGAGGACACCACTTGTCCCTGCTCTCCACTTGGACAATGGACCACTTATCCACTGAGTGGTCCTTCCATCAAATCCTTGTCTCTCCAGTTTAAAGACAAAGGTGTTGTGCAGGACAGTGTCCAGTGCTTCGCACTCAGGTAGATTGCATCGGTTTCTTTTCCCTTGTCCACCACTGTTGTAACCCCATCTTGGAAGGCCACCAAACTTCTCAGGCATGATTTGTCATTAGTGCAGCCATGTTGATTGTCACCATCTTGTTTTTGATGTGCCTTCACATAGTTTTCAGAAGGATCTGCTCCTTGCTTTTGGTGGCCCTTGAGTTGAGACTGACTGGCGTGTAGTTCCCCAGGTCATCCTTCTATATCTTTCTAAAAATGGGGGTTGTGTTTCTTTTTTTCCAGTCAGTGGGAACTTTAAAGATGGGTCAGTGAGGAAACTGACTTACTGGCATTCTTTTGTGCTGCCCTTCAGGTGCCCTTGTGTTGTGCTGTACTTTTCCACCCCTTTTTTGTATTAAATACCTGCCCTTCCCACATGGTTCTCCCTTCTCTGCCCCTAATCCTAACCACTCCCTCAGATTCTCCCCATTGGTCCCAATACCCCAACTCTGCCCATGTACCACCCCTGTGCCCTGAGACCATTAGTCCATGTGCTGTCTCCACCCTCCTCATCCCTACATAAAATCCAGTCCCATGCCATGTGATGGTCTCTCTGCCTTGGGGAATTAGCCTATGCTGGTCCTCTCTGCCTCTGGGACCACATGAATAAAGATCCTCTGAGGTCCCCACACAGGGAGCTTTCTCACCTCCTTTATGGCCGCTGTGTTGCAGAAGCTGAGAGCTAGCCAGAGCTATGTGGGGCCGCCTGGAAGGGACTACGGGAAGTGGGACAGCTTCTCTCCCCCAGGAAGCCCTGCNCATAAAATCCAGTCCCATGCCATGTGATGGTCTCTCTGCCTTGGGGAATTAGCCTATGCTGGTCCTCTCTGCCTCTGGGACCACATGAATAAAGATCCTCTGAGGTCCCCACACAGGGAGCTTTCTCACCTCCTTTATGGCCGCTGTGTTGCAGAAGCTGAGAGCTAGCCAGAGCTATGTGGGGCCGCCTGGAAGGGACTACGGGAAGTGGGACAGCTTCTCTCCCCCAGGAAGCCCTGCGCGCTCTCCGGGAAGGCTGCAGCTTGCCAGACCATCGCAAGAAACTACAAACCACAACACCCTTGTGCTGACCTGTGACATTTCTCCAGGCTCTGGGCATTATATGAGCAGGGTGATTGAGACTCCCCTTCCCCAGCAACTTTAGTTTAAAGCTCTTTTCACCACGCTGACAAGCCTATGACTGAAGATGCTCTTACCCAAGAAACTACAAACCACAACACCCTTGTGCTGACCTGTGACTTTTCTCCAGGCTCTGGGCATTATATGAGCAGGGTGATTGAGGCTCCCCTTCCCCAGCAACTTTAGTTTAAAGCTCTTTTCACCACGCTGACAAGCCTACGACTGACGATGCTCTTACCCTTCTCTGACAGATGGACCCCATCAGCAGGCCAGGTTTCTCAAAGCGAGTCGCATGGTCCAAGTCATTGAATTCCTGGTATGGCCCCAGTCCTATAACCTTTAGCTGATTTGCCAGATTTGACTGGCCCTTCCAAGCTGTAGATTTATTTTTCTACAGCCTTCCTCTTGCAATCTTCTTTTGGGTTAAAAGTAGAAAGTTATGCTGGCACATTAACAATTATTGTATAGTTTTTCATATAAGTTTACTTCCTTTTTTATTTCACAAAGATCTAGAAAATTTAGAAGTTTAGCATTCTGTCCCCCTTCTCTGTCATATAAGGCTTGTTTGTGTGTAGATACTTTTTTCTTAGTTAGTACTGAGTTTTCACTGATAGTTCCTCACTCATGAAAGCATCAAGTTGCTTTGTGCACTTACCACAAACTGTATGTGCTGGTTCTTTGTCTGATGGTTTGATTTGGAGTGAGGTTTGATACTGTGTACCATATTCTTGAAGCCATATGAAATTTGTAGAGCTGCTCAGCAGTTTTATATGACTTCAAAGGCATGGTACTAAAGGGTTGACACAGGGCCTTGCTATAATTGAGGAAGAAACTGGCCATTTGACTTAGCTGTGAGATAAGAGTGGTGATCTGTGGAACCATGAAAGGCAAGACACACAAATAGTACAAAACGAAAAAGAAAGCAGATAGTGATGTCTGGGCCAAAATTACAGCACACACTAGGACAAATCTTCAAGATTCAGTTGTTGATATGCTATTTCTCTTTGGGGAATTGTCAGTGCCTTCCCTGCATGTACCTTTCCCAGAATTTATAGGGAAAAGATACCTGCAGGGAACCTGTTGCAAAACCATCTGTCATTGTCTGAGTCCAGACTGCCTGTTCAGAATACTTATCTTTGTGAAGGAGATGAGAAGAACCTGTGTTTTTATTCCCCTATGCTTCATCTAACCACTGTCAGCACCAAGCAATCCATATCACTGAATATAAGGATGAAAGAAGGGGCGTGCATACTTCCTGATGCCTGTGATTTAACAGTGCATTGAGCCAAAGACATTTCAATTTTTCAAAATTTAACTAACTTAACAACTAATTTAAGGTGTTTAAATGTCAAGCTGTATTTGAACAGGAGATTATTAAGTGACTCATAATAGCTTGTTTGTTCCTGTTCTATGTTATTTTCAAATAGAAGTTTCTATGTATATAGCAAGCTACTTAAATGGTTAATTCCTGTGCATGCAGTGATAATTACCTTAATTGCTTAAGCTAACAATAAGCTGAGTGCAAAACCATGTCCAAACCCACATAAAGGAAAAAAGTTAGAAATACCTTGGGTTAAAAAGGTTGTGCCGCGGCGTGAAGGGTCTTCTGTGTGGGGTTTGGCAGCCAGGTTTATTGAAGGGCCTGGGTGCAGAGGGATCCAGAGACGGAAGACATGGAGCTCAGGGTACAAGGCTTATATATGGGGGAGAAGGAGCAGGCAGAGCATTGGGACCAGTAAGGTGAGGGCCAGGGGCTGGAATAAGGGCAAGGGTACCAATGGGGGTACAGGGAAGGAGGGACTAAGGGGCAAGAACCAATGAGGTGTGCAACCAGAAAGAATTTTCTAGATGGGATACATACATAGTATAAAGGGGTGGAGAATGCAGAACCAATCCTGAACCAGGGAAGTACGTGAGTTACCGTAATTGAGGCAAGGTCCTCTGGGAGTTCACCCTGACTTAAAGGAGGGTTTCGGCCGGTGGGCCGTCCCACCAGCGGATCCTCTTTGTTTGGGATTTTGCTGGCCCAGCTGTAGCATCCTTGCAGGGTGCAACAAGGTTGCTGTAGTATTTATTTTTTATCTTGTAGTCTACCTGTGGCAGTAAAAACATAATACAGCATGCCAACACATAGAAGCTGTTGTTATGAGAACACTAATTGGACTCCTGCCTACCAGGGAAGGAAGCAGACATACATTTTAGTCATTATCTGAAGTATTAGGGCTTTACAGCATTTGGCACTTTTCTTTGTTTCTTAGTTGATTACACTTACTGTGCTTTTCCCATCTCAAAATGCTTCTTTTTATTTAGGAGGGATGTTTCCCCAACATTTTAGATTGGTGTGAAATTATGATAGTTCCTGCGCAGAGTTTAAAACACAGTTAGGTATTTTAAACTATTTCAGTGGCAGCTACTGTGGGTCAGCTGCATTTCTCTTGAAGCCTGACAGATGCTTTACGAGCAAAACTGTAGTTGAAAGCATATTCATTTTACTTGTGTTTTCTGTTCATATTTTCCTGTGTTTTTTTAATTTGCCATGGACTTCTGTATGGAAATATATAATTATTGCAGTAATTTCCTCTTACTTCCTACAGATCTTTGAAGATGGAGGATTTAGTTTTGCACACTCTTGGTTTTATACTGTTTTAGTTTAAGTGATTCTGTACAGCCTCTCCTAAATTCTTGCTAGTAGAAGAACATCTCTGTTGGTGATACTATGTACACACTTTACAGAAATTATGTTGAACTGTACAGAAACTAAATTAATAAAGCATTGTGGACCAAATTTAAATAGCTTTAAAGCCTGAGATTCAACGCTTTTTCTAGAATGTTTAGAATCTTATGAACACGTAACAGCAGTTAATTGTATAATTTTAAATTAGTTCTTCTGATAATTTTTTCACTATCAGAAGAGAGCTAATTGGAGTAAAAGGAGTAGGGAAGTGTGTCAGACTGCAAGGCCGTAGAGCTTCTAATTAGGTTGTTCATGGAAGAGATCCCTGACTACACACTGCACTGAAAGGTGTGCATCATTCATGTACTCAGAGAACTAAGAGGTTAAAATCAGGAGATTAAAAGTAGCACTATGTTTTGATGCTGTTGATATGCTACTTCCTGAGGAGTTGTCGACCCCATTGGCATTTAAATGTCAGAGGTATTTCACAGTTGCAAATGCCCTCATGTGAGCCAGCAGTTAGTCATGTGAACAAAAATGAATGAAAGATTTCAGATGAAACATTAAACGTAGGGCTTTTGGGCTCTTTTAGTCAGTTCACTCCCAATCCAGTTTCATTGATCACTTTTAGAAACCTACTGTTTTGATGTCTGTTCCCACTGACCTAGAACTCAATTTCCTTTCCTTTTGTCAGAATCTTAAGAGCCTCTGAATTCGTTGTTCTTTTTCATTCCCTGAGGAAAAACATTCTTTCAAATATAGAAACACTTAACTTTGGTGCCACCTGAGCATGTGCTTGAGACTTCGTCTTCTCTTGCAGTGTTTAATGGCATATGTTTTTTGACAGTCACACCAACCGCTTGTGTTTCTGTGATGTTAGAAACTGCTTAGTGGCTTTCTACTTCTTTAGAGCAGATATGCTGATGTTTATTTTACTCCCCTGAGAACTGTAAGCCTTTTCTTTCAGTTGAAATTCTTTTTTTGAAACAATGGTCTTTAAAGTTTTTTTTGTTTCCAGCACACATTGTTTAAATAACATAAGATTACTGCTTTTTCTGTTTGAATTAATGCATTTCGGATGTACTCGTTTCGTAGTAAGTGCTAGCACAAGGAAGCATTCTTATCCAAGTACCTTTCTAGGCACATCGCATGTTGCTGGGATCTAGAAGAGTATGATGAGGAAAGTGTCCTTTGGTGTATACCATGCTCCTATTTTTTCTTAAACTCTTAGTACTAGTAATGACTGTGGGATAGACAAGCATCTGGTCTAACCTAGTTCATCTGTACTTACAGACAATTTTGCCAGCAAAACTAGTGGAACCAAAGAACTTCTAAGCAACATTCTGCCGTTTTCAAAACAGGATACTAATGTTAGGTTATTTGAATTCTATTTAGGGTCTAAAATTAGTGGCCCTGTTTTCAACTAAGCTGGACACCCTTGAAACCCAAATGGTGTTTGATGGTGAAGATGCTTGGAATATTTATAAATCAGGTCAACTTATATAGCTGACTAAATATTATTTAGCAACCCAGCTTTCAATTCCTGTTTATAAAGAT
Source organism: Mystacornis crossleyi (assembly GCA_013400655.1). Taxonomy (NCBI): domain Eukaryota; kingdom Metazoa; phylum Chordata; class Aves; order Passeriformes; family Timaliidae; genus Mystacornis; species Mystacornis crossleyi. Next base: position 28,732 of record VYZQ01015569.1, on the reverse strand, counting down.
CTTACTCACTCTTCTCCTGTCATGTTAAAAAATTGTCTTTGGTACATACATCTATTTCTTTGGAGAAAGAATATCCATTTCTTCAAAATATGGTACATTATCAGAACTCTTGAGTCTTTCCAGTCTGTGTCACCAAGGTTGTTAACTTCTTAAATTGAAAAGGGAGACGGCTCAAGCAGTCTCTTTGATCAGTGCGTCTGTAGCCACCATTTGTCTGTCCTGTAGGTCTGCAGTGTTACGATGACAACTGATAAGCCCATAGAAAATCAGCCAGGAGTACTGGAAAACATTCAAATGTCAAAGTTAAACGTAAAACCTTTAATATTGTTCAGTCTTGCAGAACTATGTTTTACTATTTGATACAACTGTAGAAACCTTTTCTGAGTCAATACAAATGTAGACATACTTTTTTGCACAACATTTTCAGTTGTGTTAATTTGACAAAAATGCTCACAAGAGTAATCCTTAAGCATTTTGTTTATTTTTTACATATCACTAGTTGGTTATCCACACAGAAATAACCATGTACAAAATTTAAAGCAAAAAGTAAAAATAAAGTGAAAGAAAAATTGAGTCTTAGTTGTGATAGCAGTAATCAGGGTATGTGGCTGTACAACAGGTGCCGTTTTAGCAAAGAAGCCAGATGTGTGTTCCGCAGTATCCGGGGGGATTTCTTTTGCATTTCTGATAGAAAAGCTCCATAGAGCTTTCTCAGTCTCATTGGGAGACAATATTTACCTGTCGTAAGATGCTTCTCTTATGCGATAGTATCACAAGAAGATACCATTTCAGTCCGACATTACTGACCAAAATTAATACAAAAAGGGATGTATTAGAACATGTCAACTTACTTATGCTTCAAAAACGCAACTTTACATTGTTACCATTTGTGATTTTATGAGATAAATAAAGAATATTGCTTTAGGAGTTTAAAAATCACTTGCTTCTTTTGCTGTATGGCACATGAATTCTTAAGAGGGCTTTTGGTCATGGAAACTGGAGAGGTTAGTGGGGCTCCTTTGATGCTATTACAGAATAGTAACTGCTTTTAAATGCTTTTAGTAACTGTTTTTAAATTCTAGGATTTAAAATTTTTAAATTCTAGGATTAGAATTATGATAGAGTCTGTTAACATCATTATAGTTAAGGGTGCCTAAGCACTTCCAATATAAACTTGTATTTCAGTGGTTTATAACTGTAAAGACTTGTTCCCCGCTTAAAGCTGACATGAAGGGGTTTGGCGTAGGAAAAGTGGATGTGCATAATGTACATGCATATGTGAGAGGCCAGCATGTTTCTATGCATATTGTATTTGTATATATAAGAACATATTTTTTATATATGTGCATGCCTAATATATATCCATACCCGCCCTTTACATATGTGCATATACAGGTGTGTAGGTAATACTAATGATTTTATTTTTGTTGTATGAGTTGCATGGCATTTATAAAGTAAAAGTATAATTTTCCCTCAAAAGTGACCTGTTTATAGAAAGCTAGAATATGGAGAAATGAAAAAATTGTCATTATTGAACACTGGGTTTGAGATTTTGAAACTAATTTTCAGAATTCTTTCTCCCTGTCTTACTTTGTCTCTAACCCTCAACTTTTTTCTCCTACCAATAGAGATGTATGATTGAAAATTACTTTTGCTTGTAGATTGGTAGCAATATAGTCCATCTACTGTTTCGTATTCAGTTAGCAGCATTAGACGGTTTCACTTAACTTTCTGAATCATTTAAATAGCAGAGGGCTTATAAATGCAGAGATTTTGCATGTATATGCTGTGAGTGGTAAGAAAGAAGATAATAAATGCAGCCAATTGTTTTGAAGCCCTAAGCTTACTTTTTAAAGGGCCGAAAGAAAGATGGTTTTCAGAGCAGCCACAGGCTTCTGTCATGCAATTATCTCTGATCTGACTTGCCATACTAAGTATGTGAAGCTTTCTTAATCTCTGTCTATGATAATTACTAGTAGTCTGCAGTTTACCAGCCCACCTAGGAAGAACCTGATCCAGGTAATAGGTTTTAGATTTTAAATGTAGACTGCAATACCAGTGATACTTAAAACAAATGGAAGTATTGAGAAAGCATTAAATCCGTGCATAATACTTTACCTCTGGCATCAGTTGCCAGGTACTAGTGTCAATCTTTTTGCTGCAGCCTTGATTTCAAGTTTAAACAAAACCCCACCAAAACTATGCAAACAAATTGGTGGCTTTCTTTTCCTTTTTTGTAGTTTTGTTTGTTTTGTTGCTAATAGGAGTCTGGTTTAGGGATCCCTAACCCTTTTCTTCTATGAGTAGTAGTTTGAGTACTTACTGGTGACTTGCTCAGAGGAGGCTAAGAGAATTCATGTTCCTATAAACCACGATGTTGCTGAGCAAAAACTCTGTGCAATCCAGTCCTTATGAGTAGTAGTGAGGAGTATGAGCAGTAGAGTGATCTATTCTGAAGCTCTATCTTTTGCTTCTGGCCAGGGAGCCTTTTTGGTTAGTCACAGAGAGTTGGATAGGTGGTTTTGGTTTGCCTCTGCGCTGCTTGCCTACCCCTGGCCTGGAGCAATAGCTTTGTCTACACTTACGGTACGACACTGTGCCCGATTTTGGGCTGCCTGTTTATGACAGAGTCACAAAGTGCATCAGGCCTCTGCTAGGATTATTAACAGGTGGGAGAATATGCTCTATGAGAAGAGACTGATAGAGCTAGATTTGTTCAGCCTGGGAAAAGATATCACTAACTGAGACTAATTACTATCTCCTGCTGGCTGAAGGGGTGGTTGCAGAAAAAGCAAAGCCATGGTCCTCTCTGAGACAGGGAAGATATATGAAGCAACATTCACAATTTGTAGTGATAGATTCCAGACTAAATATAAGAAACCACAGTTACTGTGGTTAAGCACTGAAACAGGTAATCCAGGGAGTTTGTGCAACCTCCATCTCAGGTGGTGAAAAGAGGCGTCTTCAAGCTTGACTTTTTCCTGAGATTCCAAGCCTTCAATGTTTTTACCTTCAATGTTTTACTCCCTTGGTTTTATGCTCTGTTACAAATGATACCTCCCCCTCCATATTACCTGTATGACTCACTCATGTACTTTGAGAGCCTTTCACCTATTAAAGTATTTTGTTTTCAGAAAATCCAGGGAAGTAGTAGGAATGTATTCTCATTTTACAGAT
>VYZQ01015569.1:9280-20543 GCA_013400655.1 Mystacornis crossleyi | reverse complement strand
ATAAACTCAGAAGAATCCAGACAGGACATTTAGAACATCACTACAAAGTGGCAGAGATTAGGTGTTTCTCTGCAAGTAATAGTTTTTCTTGTAACCATGTATTTCTTTTACATTTCTCCACAAGGCTTCCCACAACTTATCACAGTCGTCTTCTATAATTAGTGGAATAATTATTGATCATTAAGAATATTTTCTCTTCTATGGCCGCTATCAGAGCTTGTAAGATTGTTTCTATTTTACTAATATTTTCTTATTGACTGCTTAGTGGTTGGATAGGACTTAAATGAGCCCTTCACCACTACACTCCTTCGCAGTGGGGATTTGGATCTTGTGGTTTTCCAGTGGTTTAGGGTTAGTTTCTGTTCCCAAAATCAAGCAGTTTCTCCAGGAAACTCTTATACAAACAAAATCTGGTGATTAAAGCTCTGACTTTCGATTAATCAGGAAATACGAATGCCTCTCTCATCACAGTTGGGGTTTTATTTATATTTGGGGTTTTTTTGAGACCTTCTGCAAGTACTTTATGATATGCCCGTTGGCTCTGACCAGTAACTTTATCTTCCTAGACCTCAGTTTGGTTTTAAGTCTTATTTATGCTTGAGCTCTTTGAAAACTTATCTCAAGGTGTCTTTTTGAATAGCACTGGTACTTTGGATTTTTTTCCCACTTTTTTCAGCTGCTGCAAGCTCAGTTTCATAACATTGACTCCATCTGTGCTATTGTATAGTTAAGTCTCTTTTCCTCATATATTGTAATTTAGTACTAGCTTTGATCATGACCATTCAGTTGAGTCTGCCTCTACTTAATGACTTGGATCCTATAGTTCCTGTATTTGCTATTCTTCCTATTTCTTTGCTATCATACCAATCTGTCATTTGGGAGACTTCATTCCTGAAGGACAGTTTTATTGAATCTGTATTGTTAAGCAGCTTATTTGCACTTGGAATGATCCTTTTCACTTTACCATTTTGCTTATCACTTTCTTCATATGCTCACCAGTATCTTCTGGAATGAGGCTGCTCAAGGGCCTAAGTCAGATCTCAGTTACTTTTGATGACCGGTAATAGCCAAAACCTTTAGTGCCTCATGATCGATTGCTAGTTTTCTAAGCAAAGTTTTCATATTCTCTTGCCATGTGAGGTCTGAGGTTTTCCTCCAATTTGGCTTCAAGCTGTTCTAGGGGCCTTTGCAGGTCTGAGTTTGGACTATCATCTTCAGGAGACACTAGTATGTGTCAAAGGACATCGTTTTCATCTGTCACGTGTTCTGTGCTTTTAGAAAAGTTAATCCAGTCTGTTAGGCTGCTATGACATTTTATTGCTGATTACCTAAATTTGCTTCTGAATCCAGTGCTGAGCTGTGATTATGACATTCAGTAAGCTGTTTGGCTAGGAGTGCAGTACTCATTTTTCAACACTACCACCATCACCTGCTGGCAGCTTTGGATCTTTTTTTCCAATTAATAGAATTTCTTCTGTCTGGCTTCTTTGCACTGGGTGTCACTTCCAGCTACATTACACACCACTACCGTATTGTAGTACCGTATTTTTTTTTCTTTGAAATTAAATAGCCTTCCACTTACTTGGTTTGTGCAAGAACTTTTGGACACGAGTGTTTAAGTGGTTTACTACACTGCCAGGAGAAAGCTTTTTATTTTTAGATGAGAAATTCTGTTTGTTTACAAGGCCTGATGGATGGCAGAGTTGCGAAGAATAGCTTGGGCAGTGTTACATTTTCTGCAAGTACACATTTTTGGTAAATACTGTAGAAAACACTTGGTCCAGCAACTGTGGAAAGATCTTATCATCCTTCTCTGTTATTTTTGGAGTGTGTGTGTTGAGAGGATTGGCCCGCCTTCTCCTTAGATTTTTGCCTGTAGTAAGACGGGAGGGGATGTAGTTAGTAGTGCCTTGCACCTTTTGCTTGAAATAAACTCCATGGGTGCTGACTTGAGTCGCAAATGCTTTGTCCTAGAGGCTTATAAACCTGATGTTAAAACAGGAGCGCACTCCTGGTACTAAGTGCTTTCAGCTTCTGTTGTATGGCCTGAGGCACAGGGGGTTTGCGAGTAGGCTGCAGAGCCGAGGCTGGATCTTCTTCCTCGGAGCAGAGATGCTGCAGGGCCGACGCTGGATTTTCTTCTCCGGAGCGGAGATGTTGCAGAGATGTTCCCGATGTTCAATGTCCAGCAGCATGCCCTAGAGACCTCGATGTCCCCTTTTTATACTGTATTTTGTCCCTTTGGATTGGTCTCTGTTTGGATCCTTCATTTGCATGAAGGTCAAGGCGTTGATTGGTTCTCAGAGTTCGTGTCCAGGTTGGCTCGTTAACTTGGGGGTGATGTGTACTTCACTTAGGTATAATACGGTGATGTGAATACCGTATTTCCTTTAACTTACAAACTTGATAGTAAGAAAACCTTTTAAGAGTACATGCGTTATCAACCTAACAATTATTAACTATCTAACAATACTACCATTAACAGCATAATAATTTCTAACCTATTTTTGACACTGAGAAATTTAGTTGCACTAAGTGACTTTTCATGATAGATTTAAGTAAATCCAGCTTTTAGGCAGTGAGTATATCGTGTATCTGTTTTGCATTGAAATCAGTCTCAAACGCTAAATATTCACAATGATGGTGTTGAACTAAATTCTAGTTTATAGATCAGCATGCTTAGACCCAGGCCAGTAACTTTACAGATTCTTCTAAATGTCTTTGTATTTCTGCCTGAACAAGAAGTAGGCTTAAAAATCCCACAGTTACTGGAACTGACTGTGTTAACAAGTACTACTGTGCCAATGTATTGGATGAATAAATAGTTTGAAGTAATCAGTATGGAGACTCCTATGTCTTGAGTCTGTACAGGTGGAGAGATCGATTTCTACTTGATCTTTTCTACTTGATGTAGTCTGGCTTCCTGAGCTAAATATATGTCCCTAAGCGTTGAAGCTGTTCAGGAGAGTGCTTATTTTTTCACACACTTTTGGAATGAAATGGTGCACAACTGGAACAGAAAGTCCTCTTTAGCTTCCACAAGAAATAATCCGGGTTGCTTGCACCAAAATCTCCCCAAGACCTGAAACAGATTGGAACATGTGAATGACTGAAGGACTTGCTTTAGAAATATGCTGTTGGTCCAAATGAAAATACTAATGGAAACCTAAGCATTATCATCCTCAGCAATAAATTTTCTTACCAAACTGAGTAGTTAGCATACAAACTATGTGGAATACTGTTTAACTGTGCTATTTAAATGTAGCAAACGATGTAGCAAACACCAATGGGGATCTCTTACAGGTGGGAAAGGTGATTTTATCTAAAACAAAGCCTGAAACAAAGTAGCTTTCACTTGCTCGCTTTCACACAAAGCACCAAGGTACGATGTCCAAGAATCTGTCCAACAGTCTGTCGCCATGATATTTCTGTCCAGATGTTAGACTGTGGATCAGCTGCCGTGACATGAAGAACATGTTTCAAGTCCTGATGTCTCCTGAGTTCTTAGCTCTTAGATTGCCTTTATGGAGATAACAGTGTTTTCATTATTTTCCCCTTTGTGAGTGGTCAGGCTTTGATCACTGCTCTTTGTCTCTGGATTTGGATATCTTTTTGAAGCCTGAGTGACCTGGGAGCTTGATGACCTGCTAAACTGTGTGATTAACATAGGGCATTCTGAGAGCCTTGTCTTCCTGTGTGTTCCTCTTGGTGCTACCACACCCAAGCATTCCCACTCGTTCCCTGTTCATGCATAGTATTGTAGCTCTCAGCAGTACTCCTGCCAAAGATCAGACACTAATGAGATGTTATATTCTGTGACTTAGTTTTTTTTCTCTGTGACATTTTTTTGCAAAACTTTCATTGAAAATTAAATCTTGTGACAACTTGTGGCTGTGGTGTTGAATTTGGGCTAGGGAAACAAGACAGTTTTCAGCAGGACTTGTAGGCCAGTAACGATCTTTTAAGCTACAGGTATGTAACGCATGTGGAGGTACAGAGAGGAGGTACAGAGCCATTCTGAATCCTGTGCCTTTGTCTCAAGAAGATAAGGATGCTGATCAACAGAGTACACAGACTTTCTGAAGAATATACCACTAAGTCAAACAAGCCTACTCACGAGCCTGTGTGGCCCAAGAAGATTCAGACAATACAGAAGAAACCATAATGGAACATGTGACTATATAAAACTAGCACAACAACCTGGTTTTGATGAGTCAATGATACTTGCAAAACCTCTTGCTTGACAACAATCAAATCAGCTTTGGGGACTACAAGACTTCACTGTGTTTATGTCCAGCTAACTGGAACTCTTGCAGAAGTCAGTGTGTGTATAGAGAAAAGGTGTTGAACTGAAAACTTAATGAAAACCTGNGCTAGACACATCACATAGATTTGGACCAGTGTTTGAGCCAAGTAACTTAGATCTGAGAAACAGTAACTTAGATTTTTGCCCTTGTATCAGCTAGAGAATATAATTGATGGAGAAATGAGCTCGAAGGAGCTGGTAAACCAGAGCTCCTAAGTTTTTGCTCAAGTCCAGCATGTACAGTTTTCAGTTTCTTCCCAACTCCCTCTTTTCTTGTATAATTGTAGTTACCAGTAGAGTCTTACCAAATCAGTCATGGATACTATATCATAACCTTCATGAAGTGGTTTCTTGATGAGACTGACTAGTGCTTTGAGAACAGCTGATAAAGCAGCTTTAAGATATGTGAGGCAGAGGAAGATTTCAGAAAGTTTGGAGTAAGACAGACATCCCTTTTTATGTATGTTCTGGATTCCTTTTTGTATATGTTCTGGATGTCACTTCGTTTTTTACCTTTTCATTTCTTGCTAATGCAGTGTTGTTTGCTGGAAGGCATTTTCCATCAAGGCTGAAATGTTTTCTTGGCTGGCCTGGAAACACCATCCTGTTCTGACAGGTGAAGGCTGACTTTCAGCTGTGTGACCTTCTCACTGGACAGTGCAATCTACCTGTATTCAGTATGCACTGTGCAAAACAGAAATCTTTCTTTTTTTTCCCCCCACAGAATTTAGATGATGTTTCAAGGCTTTCAGTATCTCTGTCATGCAGGCACAAAATCCTGAAAGACCATGTGGTGATGTGCAACAGAGGGGAAAACTGAGGAATGCTGGTGTTTATCCAGGGAGTTAAATGTCAGTGAGATTGCTCCAATTTTGCCACATGAATTCTTCCAGGAAATAGGAGACAGGATGTACTGTACCACCTTACTGTCAGCAGCAAAGGGAATGTTGTTGCCCATGCTTGCTTATCATAAATATTTAATACTGCATATGTTAATAATAGACATGTGTATCTATCTATCTGTCTATCTATCTATCTATCTATCTCTAGATGTAAATATATATAAACCCCCAAACCCTATCAAAAGAGGAAACATCTTTGCTTCTGCTTTTTCACTGGAGGAAGGATCAAAGAAGAAACAATGTGCAACAGATGTTAGTCACATGGCTTAATGCAGTGTAATGTGTAAAACTGTACAGATTGGCTTCCAAGTCTACTATTGTTAATAGATTATCTCAACTGAAATCTGGTCAAAATAGTCCCAAATTACACAAGTATAAGACAACAGAGTTAGTCCTCCTAACACATCCATTTGATTTTGGGTGGCAAGACTTGAAGAAGACTTTCCAAACTTTGTGTTTATGTTACTTAAACCAATGCTGTTCAGTCATGAGCTTTTGTTTATAGACTGTATTTTCACGACTGATTTTCTCAAATGTGTGAAGACTGCTGAAAGATTGAGATGATGAGCCCTGTAGCAGTCTGGTTTTATTTTATGACTTACACTTATTTATCAGTGTTGCTTTAAAGCTTAATGAAATTGAGATTTTATTTTCTACAGTTGATAAAACCTTTTTTTTTTCACTTGTCAAACTATGAAAAATCATGTTTTACCTGCGCAAGTCTTTGCATTGTATCTCAATTGGTATTCCAGCATTAGTCAGTTGAAAATTATTTGTATTTTAATAGTCTGTCTTATGAATATATATTTTCATTATGATAGCATTTCCTTTTTAGTGATTAATTAATATTCAAGTGGAAAGTGCTCTAAAAGCTAGTCAAAGCTATTAGGACACATTTATACAAACCTTACGCCTTGTATAACAAGCATAAACCTGCCACTAGTGACTTCATAGGTAACTCGGTAGTATAGCAAGAGCTCCTTTAGAAAGTGACTTAATGGTAAATTATTGGGTTTACTGTTTAGTTGCACTGCATAAATTAGTAAAACTAAAAAAGGAGTGTTAAGGTAACTCTGCATTGTACTTATGTTTTTAATCACATGCTACCAGATGTTATGTATGCAGTAAAATAGTAATAGGTATAAGCTACTGAATACATTGCATGTTTGGTGTGAAACTGTACTGTGCAAGATTGGGTAGTACATTGTAGACACTCTGAAATTATTATTTTAATTAAGAGTAGTTGTATCTTCAATTAAAACCTGAGAAGATGAGACAACTTTTAGTAGAAAAGTGCATGGAAGTGTACAAAGAACTTTTCCAGTGATTAGTAGCAGTGTTAGCAGTTTACTTAATGCAAAAGACAGAGTTCCCTTTTCTAAGGTATTTTTCAGTTGTTTGACATTAGGAGCAGAGTATGGGTGCTATTTTTCAATAGAATTCAACAAATAAATATTTCATCCTTAGCAATGTCTGCCATGTCCTGGCAAAATAGCTTTAAATTAACATCTGCATAACAAGTCTGAAATGTGCTAGGTTTGTTATATTTGCATTCTAAATTGATTATTAATGTAGTATTTTCGGAGTGTAGAGCAGGAATTTTTTATATTTTTCTCCATCTCAAAGCAAATTGTTTTTTTACTTGTGTCTTTCTCTGTAGTCATATATTATCTTAAATACGATCCATTGTGAAGGTAAGGAAGGAAGTTTCTTATTATTTTGTGCCAGCAGCATTTGTTTATGAGCTTTTATTTGTGGGCTGTTGCAATAATTTCGCTTCAAATGGACGTATTTGAACTCCTATATACAGTTGTATTCTAAGCAGTGTACTGCATAACAGGAATGCTGAATGTGTCAAAACAAAAATACCTTTCCAGTAATAACCACCTTGAAAGTAGAAAATAACACAGTAAATTTTTTTACTTGATCCAGATTAAGATACCAAACATCCATCATTATATTTCCCCCTCTACTTACAATTAATGTCACACATAAATTACATTATTGTGATAGCAGACCATTAAAAATTATGCAAGTCAAAAGATTACGGGGGTTTCACTTCTAATTTTTTTTCTCTGTGATTTGCTGTTACTTAGAATGAATTTTAACATAGATTAATTTGAAGTTAAATGGACATGACACACACTGAAAATGACAATCTTATAGCTATATTTTCATAAAGAGAACTCCTGACATCTCTAGATGTACTGCATCTCCTCTGTCTATTCACATTTAGTCATCATTACTCCCACAGGTTTTCTCAGAATTGCCACAACTTCTCAGTCTCATGAAAAAGTCAACATTTTCTACTGTTTGCATTCTTCACTTATTGAGTAATATATATTTGGTAGTTTTTGAAAGTACTGCTACCTGCATGCCTGGGTGAGGCGTGACCACTGTTCTGCTGCGGGCCGCTTGGAACTGAATATGGTCACTGTTTTTCTGAAAGTGCTCAGCCCTCCCCAGATCACTGCACGTGCTTTGTAGACAGAAGAAATGCCATGAATGTAACTGGCCTAAAAAACTTTGATATAATGTATCCTGCTCTTTTGAAACACCCGCATAAATCTTATTAATGCTAATGGACATTGGATGCTTACAAAGAGGAGGAAGGATAACCATGTGTCTGAGATTTATATGGTCTTTGTGATGTTATTTGTAATGATTTCTGTGTTGTATTCAGGCAGCTTTTCTTCACAGGGTTCATACTGATGTCCGTAGGAGGTATGCTTTCATAACTGCAGAGTGTAATTGTTTGTTTTTAACTACATAACATATGGATCAGTGCTCAGAACCCAATTTTATTGGAGCCAGAGGAATACCTAAATAGAGAGGCATGGGTGAAATGGCTAAAAAGATGCACCTAGTTTTAGATACCTTAATCTAATTTAATATGTCTGAAAATGCAAGGCATTCTTAAGATGTTGATCTTGGCTCAAGAGACGTGAGCATTCCCAATCAGTTTATAAATATCACTTTCCTCTGGATAAAAAAAACCTGAAATCAAATCTTGAATTAAAGTGTTATCAATTGATGGATAGATGTTCTAGAAAGCTTGCCTCTACCTTGTATCTTTTGCATAGCCAGACATAGAAAAGCACAAATCATCCAGATCTGAATGTAATATTGTTGTGCTGTAACCTTGTTGTGAAGTTAATGATACAATATCAGATTTTTTAAAGGGCTGTTATTATATTAAAGTTTTTTTAGTCTGCCAGCTTGTTCCTTTTGATTAGATTTTGCTTTTACTATTTCAAATTGATACAAGAATAAATCCTTCACGTTTATAAACTGTTATCACACTGATCTTTTCTTTTTCTCTTCTCAACTTGACTGAAATTGTAAAACATATTATAAATCATAACTAGCCGCTTTCTCACATCACTTTAGCATTCTGTTTTCCACATGGGTACGGTACTTTGCCCTGTGATTTTTTGAATAATCAGTTTTATGTCTTTTTGTGTTCACTGAAAATGAATCTATGATTTGTAATATATGGTATTTCTACTTCTGTGTATCTTTTTGCATGTGCTATCTGTATAGCTACCATGTACAGTGAAAAAGATTACATTATGTGTGTGCGGTGTGTGTTTTGGACAGTGAAAACATTTGATCACTTTTTTTGTCCAAAGGTATAGGTGCTTCTGGTAGCTGGACTTTTGGAAGAAATTAAAACTCCAAAAGAAAGAGATTTTTCATGGTTGTTTATTTTTATATAATAAAAGAAAATATTTTTCTGCACCTGTGCAACTGAGCTGATACAGAATTTTCTAGGCAAAAGAATCTGTACCTTCTACCCATCTGTGGTTTTTTGTGCTCTGCACTGAGTGCAGGGAGAGCAATGCACATCTTCCATTCTTTAGTGTCTCTCAATTCTGGCTTTTGCTTAGTAAAGCTTCCTGTGGCTTCTAGTCTGTAGTTTTCTCTCTTCTAAGATTATGAAAGTAAATTAAAAAATGAACAAACAAGTTTGTAAATAATCTCAAATTACAAATATCTAGACCTTACTCTGTGTGGCATTTTAAAATCCCGAGTTTGCAAAACCTGTAGATATGAATAGTATACAAATGCATTTTTGTTACCTAAAATCTAAGTGATTGTGCTCCTACAAACAGTATTTTGTTTATGATTCTTTCAATCTTCTGACAGTAATTAGATAAAGAGGAAGTTGAGTTATATGCAGCATTTTGAAACCAAACTGCCTTTTACAAAGTACATAATTCAAAGGAAGAAAAAGCCAGTGTGACATGCAAAGAATTGTGCTGATATAGTCTGATGTTACTGTTCTGTAGTTCCAGAAGAGAGAGACAAGGAGTCTCAAGATAATTTACTTTTCTAGGTTGTGAATTACCTGTGTGTTGCAGTGGGGTGGCTGCAACCTTCCCTGGGAGACAGCCTTGGCCCGTGGAAGAATCAAGGAGACGATATTTGATAGATGTTTTCAGATTTTATTCCCCCTGGCCGCACATGGCCGGAGCCCAGCAGGGACTCCGACAGCGACCTGCCCCCAGAACAGGTCTGGAACAACTGCCCGGGAGTGCCGTGGACACCCCCTTAAGTACAGGATTCCCGCGGGCTACATTCAAACTGACCAATAGGGGACAGGATTTGGGGTACACAGGACCAAGGGAACAGGGAGAGAGAAACTCCGTGCCCCAAGCATCCACTTATGCCCACCTCCCCCACCGGGAGCATTTCTTCAATGACTAAGTGAAATTAACTTAAGAGATATGGATCTGACACTGACAGGCTCATTAGAACTTTTCAGTGGATTGAGGAATGCCACCTACTCTCTTTTACAAATAGGCTGGGGTTTTTTCTGGTTAAATTGTCGGTGTTTGCAACTTAGTTAAAAATACCTCCCCTCCTAATTCTATTTGCATAAGTCAGAAAGGCACAGTGAAACTCTGGCAAAGGCCAACACCCGATTGTTTCTTGCTACAGAATGTTTAAATTGAATGTGACCTGGATCATTCACCAACAAGGAACTTGCAAATAAAGATGAGTTGTTTATTTTTTTTTTTCATGGTACTAATTGCAGAGAGCAGTGTGCTGCCCCAGGAGCCTTCAGTGAAACTCTGTGCAGTAATTTCCATCACATATTAATTTAAGAGATCCCAGGGAATTAGGTGGTTCTTTATTCCTGGGTGTGTATTGTAATGTGTTTTGCAAAGATCTGTCGGTTTCTTTGTGTAACGTTTTTCTGGGCCCAGTGAGGGAGTGTTGGAGGTGGTCTGTGCTTCCATGTCCTCAGAATGCTGAAGATACCCACCTCCCCCTTGTCATATCCAAGTGATGCGGGCTGTGGTTTCCCACTGTTTGATTCACAGGGTTACATAAGAAGGAATTGGCTGAGTTTCAGCTAAAGGTAATTCTCATAGAAAGCTATGAAAAACTTAGTGGTGTGTTACCTGATTCCACTGTTGAGAAAGAATGCTTACCTTCTTTAGGCTGTCTCATCTTCTACTAATTTATTAGATTCTGCTAATTCTATGAGATCAGTTGGATACAGATTTTTTTTTTTTTGTAAGAGGCACATGTTTACTAATTTGTCTGAAAATTATTGGTCAGTGAGTGAATTTTCTTTAGCTCAATTTAGACCCTTCTGTTTTAATTTGGGGTGTGGCTATTGGAGGTCTGTTGTCTGTCATGGCAAGTCAGTTGTTGGGCTTTTTAATTTACTTAAATTGCAAACTTGTCCAAAGCTTTTTGTGTTCAAATGTTGTATAGATGTGAACATTAGAATGAAATTCTAGTCTGAGATATATGTATGTCTCCCACTGAAATAGCAAGAGTCATATGCATACATGTGAAGAACTGAACTAGTCTTTAAGCATTTTCTCAAACAGTTATAAAGTATGAATATAACTTGCTTTTATTTCTCTGTTTAAGGATCCCTAAAAGGTCTCAGAACAGTCAAGAACAGCTTCTTAACAGAAAAATACTGTGATTAAGTGTTCACCTTCTACACTGCATTTTTTGCTTTACTTTTTTCTCTTTTTCAGCTTTGCTATTGCTTTTTTTTTTTTTTTTTTTTTTTTTTTTTTTTCTGTTT
>VYZQ01015568.1:14726-17852 GCA_013400655.1 Mystacornis crossleyi | reverse complement strand
CCAAGGGGGGAATTGCATTCTTTTGAAATCCTTTTTGTGATTGTGTGCCTATTTGGTTGTTTCAAATGATGTGCTTTGGAACCCTTGAGAGAAACCATCTTATTTAAAACAAAAAGGGTGAGGTGAAGAGGTGCTCCCCATGGGGGAGGTGGGCATGAGTGGATGCTTGGGGCACGGGGTTTCTCTGTCCCTGTTCCCTTGGTCAGGTGTACCCCAAATCCTGTCCCCTATTGGTCACTTTGAATGTAGCCCACGGGAGTTCTGTACTTAGGGCAGTGTCCACAGGACTCCCAGGGAGCTGTTCTAGACCTGTTCTAGGGGGGCAGTCGCTGTCGGAGTCCCTGCCGGGCTCCGGCCATGTGCGGCAAGGGGGAATAAAATCTGAAAACATCTATCAAATATCGTCTCCTTGATTCTTTCACGGGCCAAGGCTGTCTCCCAGGGAAGGTTGCAGCCACCCCACTGCAACAGTTTAGTGTGCTGAACTTCACGTAAGTGATGCAATAATTGAGTTAAGCACAGCTTGAGTAATTTGCCTGAGGCGTGAGAAGCAGATCATGAAAAAAATTAAAATTCAGGTCTGTTGAGCCCTGGCCCTATGTCATAAGCTGTAAATTATTTTTCTTTGCAATACTGAAACTGTCAGCTCTAACATAGTCAGAAACAAACACCAAGTCATTCCTTAACCTATTTGCTAAGCTAGATACATCCAATTCCTGTCTTATACCATAAGGGACATCCCATTGTTCTGAGTATTTGTCTCTGGAACCTCTCCAAACATTCAGCATCCTTCTCCATATGTAGGTATTTTCAATGGACACTGTATTTCACTCTGGCGTTCCAGTAGTTGTTACAAGAACATATCCAGAATCAGTATAGGCTCTGTTTTACTCGGTACATGCTGATTTAGACACCTCAGACTCACATCAGCTGCGTATAGCTACACTCAGCCAAACTTTTTAAATAGTCACAACTACCTAGGATAAAACTTCACATATTTGTGAGTACTAGTTTAAGGCTGAACTTTCCAGTCGGTGTGAATTAGCTCTTACATGGATTCATTAAATTAAAAAAAAAAAAAAAAAAAAAAAAAAAAAAAAAAAAAAAAAAAAAAAAAAAAAAAAAAAAAAAAAAAAAAAAAAAAAAAAAAAAAAAAAAAAAAAAAAAAAAAAAAAAAAAAAAAAAAAAAAAAAAAAAAAAAAAAAAAAAAAAAAAAAAAAAAAAAAAAAAAAAAAAAAAAAAAAAAAAAAAAAAAAAAAAAAAAAAAAAAAAAAAAAAAAAAAAAAAAAAAAAAAAAAAAAAAAAAAAAAAAAAAAAAAAAAAAAAAAAAAAAAAAAAAAAAAAAAAAAAAAAAAAAAAAAAAAAAAAAAAAAAAAAAAAAAAAAAAAAAAAAAAAAAAAAAAAAAAAAAAAAAAAAAAAAAAAAAAAAAAAAAAAAAAAAAAAAAAAAAAAAAAAAAAAAAAAAAAAAAAAAAAAAAAAAAAAAAAAAAAAAAAAAAAAAAAAAAAAAAAAAAAAAAAAAAAAAAAAAAAAAAAAAAAAAAAAAAAAAAAAAAAAAAAAAAAAAAAAAAAAAAAAAAAAAAAAAAAAAAAAAAAAAAAAAAAAAAGCAGACTCAACAACACAGGGAAAGTAGTCAGAGCAATACTGGAAAACTAGATAAGCAAGAAGAGATGAAAATAGTGTTTCCACTTGAAAAAAATGTAAGCTCAATGAAAAGAAGGAATCAAGTGCCTCCCATAACAAAATATTCCGTAGCTGTTTAAAAAAAAGCAAACAAACCCACAACAAAACAAAATAGCAACAACACAAAACCCCCAATGAAACAACAGTGAAAAACCCAAACAAAAGTATTAACATGCGAAAAGCTACAGAATTCAAGAAATTAAATTTTTTTTCTTCACAGATGCCCCTCTCTTGGGGGGAAAAATCCACAAGCACTGTATTATTTTGTTTTTATTTCCTTGCATCTCTTTAGCTGCAATAATCACAGTGAATTTAGTTGTGACACATGAATGTCACAGATGGTCTCCCTATGAGCAAATATTACCCATTAGTAAAAGTACATTGATGTAAAATTGCCTCATCTTTGTTTTGAGAATATGATTCTAAGATCTATGTCAGTAAAGGCATCAGCCATTTTGATCTCTTGCAGAAAGCAGCCTTGTGAAAACTTGTTGGTTGCTGTCTATTGATTTATTCATTTAAAATAAAGATCACTGAATACTCTTTATTCATAATTCATTCACAGGAAGCAAACAAACATACAAATCATCCCATGTTTATATTCTTTCAAGGTTCTATTACTAGTGCTTACTGAATTCTGCATTACGCTGGGAACACCTAGGGAAAAAATACAATGTCCACCTAAATCTCCAAAGAGCTTATTATCATTAGTGCCTTGATAATACATACAAAAGTAATAATAATGATGATAGACATTTAAAATAATGTATTATCGTTATCTCTGGTGTAATTGCTGCTCAAAGAGTATTTCACAGACCATTGTAGAATTTTAACTGTCAAATTTATCATGATTAATTCCAGTTGATTTGATTTGCTGGAAATAAATTGAGGTACAGTTCCATATGCCTTAAACAAAAAGGGCAGAATCATTAGTGGTGTCCATTTTGGATAGAGGGAAAAATAAAAATTCAGTCTAAGATTTACTGAAAAAACTCTAGGTAATGGATAATGCCAAGACAGTCATGGAATCCTCTAATTATATTGATACAGACTTCATCAGCTAATACTTTTCACCTACAACAGTCATCCTCTCCATATGCTAATCCTTAAGGAATATTTTAACACCGTGGGTGAATATAATGTTTCTACAGCTGTTCTGCATTCTCTGCCTTCTGCACTGATGTTGGAATGTAACAGGGGAAGAAATAGTTTTCTCTTTACTCAGGAAACTACATTCATAAGATTTTCTTGTTTTCTAGGTGTCTGATCCAGAGCATACGAAGACAAGGCAGGACAGTCTTAACTTCTCCTTTCAGTATCGCTATGTACATATAATTACATGCATATAATTGCATTAATAAACACTGTGATTATAGATAAACTGAGGAGGAGAACTGGCACCAGGCTCTTATTCACTGCCCTTATGGTCCTCCTACTTCCATG
>VYZQ01015568.1:7226-12226 GCA_013400655.1 Mystacornis crossleyi | reverse complement strand
TCTGATTATCAGTAAATGGTTTGGACTGTATGCTCTAAAGAACATAATAGTTTATGAAATTTTTTCTCACTAGTGGTTCTTCAGAAGAACATACCAGAAAAACATATATTTGCACCTTTTATTGAACAGCCCATTGATGCTCATATTCTCAGCATTTTAAAAATCTTTTTGAAAAAAAGTGGTAATTACTGACAGGCTGTAGAACTAGGACATCTGTGAATTTATATTACATTTGTTTTATTTTCTTGCAATTTTTCATTCATTTCTTCTGCATTCAGGCAAGGTCTCTGCACAATTTTGGCCTACAGAAGAGAGTGAGAGGAGGAAAAAAAGGAGTGAGACATAGCACATTGAATTTACATTTTGGCATATAAGATGTACAGCATAAAACTATATTTCTTCTGTAAGAGTAGAAATCTCAGCCAATTTCCTATAATCTAGGGAAACCATGTACTCAATGTTATTCTAGAAAAAGCTATTCTTTCCTTAAGACTGACTCTCACACTTAATCACTTGAAAGTACCATTACAGTAAATGAGTCTTACTTAAATATGTTTTTTTTTTTTTCACAGTTCAACTCCTGCAGTTATATTTCTCTGAAGGCTGAAGGTTCCTCTTTTGATTATCAGTATGGTAAATCACGTTGCTCTTCATGCATTCATGGACTTGTTCTCAACACTTGTGCAAAAGATGGGAATTTACTGTAATATGTATGAAATTGCAAAACTTTTGTAAATGCAAAGAAAACAAATGACATTGATTCAGAACGAACCACATTTGTTGCACTTTTGTCAGCTTTAATCCTTTCCTTCTCCCTTCCTGAAATTACCTGATATCAGGACCTAATAAACAGAAGAAGCCTTTTGAATTCTGAAAATGCTTATGAACATACCTAACTACTTCCAGTGCAGTACTACCTCTTAAAATATTTGGCTATTTACATACTAGAAAAATCAAACTTAAAAAGCAAACAGCTTCTTAATTAAAAAATTAAATTAAAAATTTTAAAGTCACCCTTACAAAAATCATTAATGGAACAAACACCCCTGTATCTGATTTCCCTAAATTTTTGACCCATCTCCTTCTCAAAATCTGGCAATATAGTTCCAGAAAGACTTTTGATGATGCTTACAAGACAATTTTGCTCTTCCAGCCCTTTCCTATTTATTTGAACCTTCCATCATGCTGCCAAAAAGGCTGATGTGCAAAATAATCAACTAGATGGAAGAATTCATTGAGACCAGAAATAGTCTTTATTTTTCCTGGGATGAATTAAAAAAAATTCTAAAGTTTTTAAAAATCAGGTTTTACCCAGGCTGTTTTCCTGACCTGGACAGTCAATCTCAAAGCCTTCAGACATACGACACCTCAGAAGGTGGGTGAAAGGGACAGGCAATGGACAAATGAAATCAGGTTTGCCTTGGTTACAAAGAGATGGAGATAGCCTCCCACTCTCTGGTTGGGAGTTTTGGATCAAAAGGTGCGGGAAAGGACTGTTTGTTTCACACTTGCAGTACAGAGAAGTTAAGAGAGAGAGGTGGAGAGGAGTCTGATAGACCTGGAAGTAAGACACCCACTTACTGGGAAGCCACTGGATTCATATGCATTTCGAGGGATGTCAAGAACTTATGCAGCTTCTCACAGAGAGTTCTAAAATGGTTGTTCTCTTTTCTCATCTTTTTCTTTTCTAATTTTTCTGTTTACATAAATTCATGGATATCATGAAAACCCTCACTGCAGTCAGAGGATCCCTTCTTTCCAAAAAGTGTGTTTTACAGCATTATGGAAGACTATCAGGTTGCTTCATCATGATTTATTTTTGATAAATCCATGCTGACTGTCTCTTATGAACTTGTACTGCAGGATTGTCATAAAGAGTATATTACCCTTTATCATTACACAGTGGCTGACGATACAATGATGCTGTGAAAGTCAAGAGATTAAGAAAGAATATTTCCTTAAGTTTCCATTTATTTGTATTTTGAACTCTCAATATAAAGGGAACATAGAATAAAAAAAGGGTTTTCTTGTTTCTCAACATGCACTAAGAATTTTTAATAAAATCCAATCATATTTATAGAGTGTAAAGGCAAAAAAGACCTCATCTCTGGTCAACAATTAATGTAAATATTTTTAGACATGGTTGCCTTGTAATCCTTTAGCACTGACCTGGGAATTTTTTTAGGCTTCCCCTGAGAGTCATGAAAAATAGACAATTTCATTTAAAAAGAGAAGAAAAACTATGTATCTTTTATTTTACCTTTCAGGTTGCTGCACTCAGGAACAAAACCTTTAAGAACATCTCAAAGGTTGTGAGAGGCTTGGTAACCATATGAGTGTAAAAACATAGGTACACATTTATGGTTCTTACTGCTAAGTACAACTCTAGAATGTAGATATGCATTACCAGCAGAGTTCAAGCATCCAGCCATCTAATTAAAATAATTGTTATACATATTTATTATGTACCTGGTCACTACAAACTTGGAAGGCTGTGAAATCACAGCACTACTACACTTAGAAGAGAGAACATATGCTTTGCAATTTAAAGATCTGCCCATTGATATCAAAAGGCAGACTTTTACAGACTTGAGCGTACAGATTGGATGTTTTTTCAAACAACATAGCAAACAACCTGCATTGTCACTTCCCCGACCTACAGCTAGTAATAAAACTCCTCCTTAACAGCTCAGTTGTTGAGAAGCAGTTTTTCCTTGTGAATTTACCTAGAATGTCAGTGAAAGGCACAGTAATTTCTTTTTAAAAATACTCAGCTGTATAGTGTTTGTCCTTACTCTATCAAAGTGAGTGCATATCTCTGAAATTATGCCATCCACTCCTTTGGTCATCTCAGGCAGGCAGGTAACTAACTATACAACAAGACATAAATACCAAATGGCAGGAACAAGTTCAATGCAAAATGAGGATGTCACATCATCCTTAATGATAACAAGAATCATTTTTAAGTGAAAAATTACTATTAATAAAATAGTGACTACTAGTAGATTAAAGATGGATAGCTCATAATATGCTGGACCACTGGAGCTCCAAATCTCTGAGCTCTGTAATCCTGACCAAGAAAAAAAAGCAGTATTAGTGAGGATGAGAATTTTTCATGTCTCATTTAACTTGTAATTTGACAAGTAGTTCACTTATGAGAAGCTTTAAACATACTGCTCCTCCAAGGTTTAAATACAAAAATCTTTAAGCGTATGGAAAATTGAGCCAACATAACTAAATTCTTGTGAAACTCCACTTACAATTTATTAATATTGCTTGTTTTTGGGAAGTCTTTTACTTTCAGAAGTGTGTACTTACAGCATTCAACATCTGATATATTTGATGCAAAAAAATTAAGTCCTGATACTTTGCTCTTTTTATAGAGACATCTGAAGAGAACAAATTGACACTAATTTCCTTTAACTTATATTTGGGAACTGTGGTATGAAGAAGACAAATTTTTTTAACAAGAAAATGCAATGGTCAAGCAATAAGTACTCCATCTTAAAAAGCAAGAAAAACTTAAGACAAAGGAGGAAGTCACAAGAGAACATATGAAGAACCAGGTGCAAGAAGAGTGTCTTTCTTTGTGTCAGCTGTCAAGGACTCATGTTGCCAGCAAGACAGAGAGAGAAGTTTACATGATTTTAAAAAAATAGAAAACCTGATTTAGAAGGATGGACAGCCATGACTCCTAAAGAACGAGGAAGCGTGTATGAGAATGGGTTTTTTTATACTTTGTCTGTAACATGCATTTTTATTATCTAAATTCAAAGTCAGAAGATTGTAAGGTATATATCTCTGCTTTTATTATATGTGAACAGGTGACTTGTAAAGCATGGTTTCAAAATTAAATTGTAGACCTAGATTAGCAAAAGATATTGCAGAATACAGTATGCACAAGGAATTCGATATCTGCACTACTCTTACCAACTCAGAAGATGATGCAGAGAAGCAGGTTGGTGTGGATGGAGGCAATAGCTACATTCTGCGTGACAGCAGAGTGAATAGGAACAAAGTATTCAAAAACTGAATGTAAAAGATCTTATCTTGCAATCTTGCTTAAATAAATTTTATTTACTCTCTCAAAGCACACGTACTGTAAATACTGAGCTTATAAACATTTTTACATCCTGACAAAAGTGAGTTAAGAGATCATCTGTGTTTATGGAAGTATGGTTATTTTCACAGGGAGTACACAAGACTTACCTACTTAGACACAGGACAAACTACCATTGTGGTCATTTGCTGGAAACAGCAAAAAAAATTAAAATTCTGTGAATAAATCTCTCTAATGTGTCCTGAAATAATTACCAGGTGACTAGGATTTGGGGTTCTGAGTGTGTGTTCTGTGTGTTGTGTTCTTACACAACACAAAGAACCAGTTCCTTAGTGAGACTGGGCCCTTTCATATTTCCTATGTTTTTTGTCAAGAAAGAACTTTCAACTTTCAAAATCTCATGTTGTTCTGATTTTATGGCTAGTTTTGGTTTGCCTTTTAGTTTTGTGTGTGTTTTTTGGTTTGTTTGTTTGTTTGTTTTTCCACAAATGGAGAGTTTATACACAGCTCTGTCCTGAACCAAAAGGGGAATGAAACCTGACATCCCCTTTTTTTTTTTTTTCCCCCAAGCTGGACACTTTAACAAGATAATGAAAAATTTCTGAATTACTGCTGTAGTTATTTCCTTAGAAAGAATATATCAAGTAGAAATTTTTCTTCCGTATAGAAATGAATTTTTTTCATGATAAAACATAACAGATGTCCTAAGTCTTCATTTGTTATGTCAGCTTTATGGCAAAACAGGAAAATGTGGATAGCTGTTCATTTCAAAATACAGGTGCATTAGGCATCCTTCCTTGTACTATTTTCTGCAGGAAAAAAAAAATCTAGGAGCTACTTTAGAGTTTGATCTATGCTCTCCTTTATTCTTACTTCTCAGTTTCTTTATGCTTTTAGCAGGAAAGTGCTCAAAATTGCTTTTGGAAAGATTGTCTCAATT
>VYZQ01015565.1:28730-55872 GCA_013400655.1 Mystacornis crossleyi | reverse complement strand
CGCTGCCGGCGCTCTGCCCGGCTGTGCTCCGGCGGGCCGGGGCTCTCGGCAGCTGCCCCGCGCCAAGGTGCCGGTAAGCGGAGCGTGGCAGAGCCCAGCCCGCTCCTCCTGCGGGGCGGTGCCGCGGCGCGGCTCTGCGCGCCCCTGGCGCTCCGCTGCTGGGGGAAGGGGAAGCGGGGTCCGCTCTCCGAGTTTAGGGAACCCTGGCGCTCTTTAGAGCAGCTGTGGGTCCTTTCTTTCTTCGTAGCCGGGCTACAGCGCTTTCTAGCTTGCCTTGCTTCACTTGTCTGGAGCTCAGGGCACCTGCTGGCAGAGTTCTCCTGCGTCTTAAATGCTCTTCGGCTTGGCAGATCCGCGAGCTCTGAGGGAGGGTGTTCTGTAGAGTAATTTACCCCTGTCCGCCTCTACCACTTGCATGTTCTTCTGTGATGTTTTATGAAGAAGTCAGTTCTTCCTGAATACGGCTTTATCCTTCAGCACCGCTTCCTTTTGGGGGTATGACTTGGTGCCCCTTGCCACAGTGACACGGGGTCACAAGTTGAGCTAGTTTGCCGTAATTGAAAATATTTTAGCTAACATCTGCGCAAGTAAAACTACGTAGAATAGAGCTGCAAACTAAAGGGAAGAGGGGTTTAGCCTGTATTGTGTAAGTCTTGCTAATGCCCAGTTTGCAAGTTCCTCTCCTTGCAGGGAAGTGTATGGGTTTTATCTAAAAAAGGTAAAAACGTGCAATTCTCAGCGTGTGAAGTAACATTTGCACTTCATTGACGCGTATCTCCTTGTGATGTAAAAATAAGCTAAACGAAGGCCTCAGGAGACTTGTGGGCAAAACTACTTTTCTCCTTATAAACAGAAGATGATTTCACAAAGACCCTTAAAAATAGAACAACTTTACACTTAGTATCGTAATGCAAATCTCTTGTTCCTCTCTTTGAAGTTTGGTTTGCAGAAATTTTATCTACTTTGATGCTGCTATTTACTCTTTCTTCTTTGTAGCATTTTATTTGAAGTGAAGGTTTTCTATTCCAGTCGAGGTAAGAAGTCTCACTAGGATGTTAATAATTATTGCATGTGATTTCTACTACTTTGCATTCCATGTATGCAGAGAATGCATTTATTTCATCATACATCACTTAAATACACACACTTCAGATACTGAAATGTGGAAGGTGCTGAGGACTTCTCTTAATGGCCCACCAGCAGTTTCTATCACGTCCTGGAAGTGCTCTCTCTTTTTAAGAATTTGATTATTAAGACACTTAGAGTTGGGTTTCCTTTATACCATAGACAGTTGTCTTTCATGAGGAGTGAATTCCCATCTGTCAAGGACTGTTATTTTGGACAGCAATATTTCTGTATCCTCAATACACAGGAATCCCAAAACACACTGGAACATGTTACGTAATGTCTGTCTTATGTAGTCAGAATTGGAGGTGAATTTTTTCTAGCAGATGAAAATAAAGTGCTTGCCACTGCATATGATCATCTGAGTACGAGTAAAGGATTTTTACCCGGTCTGTGGACAATGAGAAGTCATGGTCTACTTATGAGAGGTATGTGGAAGATGACACAGAAAAGTTGTGTACTATTACAGGCCCTGAATATGCTTTATGGGACCCACAAGTACAATGGAAAACTGTATGATCTGTAAATTGAAAAAGGGTCAAACCTTTTGGCATATGGAATGAAATAATAGATAATAAGAGTTGGTAATTTAAGATGTAGTGTAACCCAGAGCTAATATGCCAGCTTCCCACAGTATTCTTTAGCTGTTTCAGTGGTAATCAGAACCTTATGATACGGCCATAAACCACTATTGTGTTTGCCCTGAATTTGAAGAGCATCGCTTTACTACTTGCAGACTTAGTTTGGAGATGAGCCTGATTTGTTTGCTTCTTAGAGAGGGACTGTGAAGACATGACATGGTCACGCATACTTCTGTTCTCTTGCCATGAGCATGTGTGATTTTTATTGAATTGTTTCATCCTCTTCCATTCTGTGTGCAGAGTGTAAGCTAGGGAAAGCTTTGTATCATGTTGTTTGTGCTGTTTAATCTGTAAACACTTCAATTATAGGTCTTAGGCATTTCTGCAGTACTGCTTTGTAATCTCATTAGTTTTGTTATCGTTGCTGTATAATGAAGTGTGCAGCTAAACACTGAAGAGGCAGTTACAGCTGGAAAGCAGTCCAAAGGTTATGGTTTATCATTGCAAACTGCAACAGAACTGCACCTTCATGATTTTCTATAAAATAAATAAATGTGCCCTGCATCATTGTTAAAAGTGCTGACATTTTGTAAACAGAGGCAAAAGTATTTCTAATACTCTAAGGAATCCAGTGACAAGGTATTGTTAAAATTTAAACTAGATCACACCTTAGAGGGTGAAAGCTAGACTTGTGCCAGCCAATCATTTTTCTTCATCTTGCTATTGTATATAGTGTTCATATGTTTCTTCCTTTAATTGAAGACTTCCTTGTGTTTATTTTTCCAAAACAAACCTGTCAAAAGTATTGTCAAAGCATCCATCTAAGGGCAGGGTTTAAGGAAATAAAATATTTGGTGTTTACCAAAGTATTTCCCTATATGTGTACAATAGGCAGAGTATATGTTGTATTTTGAACTGTGCTCTGTGGGTTTTGCTGATGTGTGAAGAATTGTGAAAAACCTCCCTGAAATGTTCTGTATTCTCCATTTATTACACTGTCCCTTAGGACTGGAGAGTAGTTGGTGCTGCAAAAGGAGCTATTTGGTTAGACAAATAATAGCATGATCCAGGAAGGAGAGTCCTGTGTCATCCTTCTTTTAAAAGAGAATGTTGCAACTGACGTTATTTCTAGATTTTTCTGTGTTTTTTTTTTTGAAACAGTCCTAATGCTGACTTAAGCTTATTTAGCTCTGCAAGACCCACTTCCAGTATTTTTGCTTATGAACATAGACTGTTACTTTGGTTCTACAAGTGGAGTCAGTAATTTTATTTCTCAGTTCTCATTTTAGGAGCATTGTTCCTCAGTTTATTGTACATGTGTAAAAGGCTGTAGGAGCTAAGAAGTCCTGAGGAGAGCTGGCACAGCTCTGTTAAGGGGAATGGTGCTCTTGTAGAGCAGTGCTAGCTAGGAAATCAATACCTTTCCTGAACACTAGGTGAAGTTCCTTCCTGCTGGATGCAAAGGTTGCATTGCTCTGGCAGGGAACCTGCAGTAAGTCTGTCAAGTTTGCATCCTTTAGCTACATATCGGAGAAGGGTGGGATTCTTGGATACTTAATGCTCCTGGAGTGCAGTGCCTGTTTAAAGTCAATGGCTCTTCCACCCTGTCCCCAAGCACAGCTGCTTCCTTTAACTGAAAGGCTGGAGAAGGGCCTGTTGCCCCACAGATGTAGTTGAGGAAACTGTGTGCTTCTTAAAAGTGAGTGATAGGATTAGGTGTTCCATTTTACAGAATGTTAAAATGCCCAGAAGGCCACTACTAATTTTTCCAGGGACTGGAGGTGGGACTGCTGCCAGAGAGCGCCAAGGCAGGACTTTAGCACACCTCGGAGAGTCATTGTGTGGTCTCCCCATCTGTTGAGGTTGGGCTCAGTGGGCTGTGGTGCACTGCGTGGGCTCCATTCTCAGCAGACAATTGTGCTGTCCTTTCCCACTGTACTGTGTGTAAATCAATACAGGGCAGTGAAAGCAGAAGTCTGTGGTACATCTCCCTTTCGAGAATAAAACTTGAATTCTGCTTGGTTTTCATGTTTTCACTCATGTGATTCTGCTGTCTTTGCCAGGTGGTGTTCAGCCACCATTAGTGATATTTTGGCAATAGTGGTGTGCTCGCTGGTATGAAAGCCATCTTTTCTCACAGCAGTTCTGCACTCTTAGCTTGAAGGTCCCAAGGATTTGAATCCTGAGGACTCTGCTTTATGAGTTTGCTGGATCTTCTCCTTTGGGAACATTGTCTCCTACCAGCCTCCATCTGGGGTTCAGGAGCTGTATTCACTCACAAATAGGCAGCTGTCCTAGTATATACGTCAACACTGTACTGTCCATATTCTCCATAGCTAGGATATCATCCTTTCACTGCTAGAGACTTCCTTATTTATGCAGGTAACTGTAGCACTCTTGGTCAAGCATCAAGCCCATCTCCATTCTTTTGAACTGTATCACTTTTGCTGAACTGTAGTTTAAAGCTGCTAGCTGTATAGTTTAGGGCTGGGGTCCTTCAGCCTAGAGGTTGTTTCGGCCTTAATGAAGGTTCTGGGGAAGGCAGTAGAATAAAGTCCTTGGAGACTGCAATTTTGGTTGAATTTTTCTAAGGTGATGGCAAAACTGTTGTCTTCAGGTCTGATAAATTGACTCTGCAGATCCTCTCTTTGGATGCCAAATTTTAGGTATTTCCCTCTGCTTTAATTGGGAAAATTTGCCGTTACTCGTTTCGTGATGGAGATGGGTTGAAAATGTTGACATTTCTAAAGAGCCAAACTTGAATTAGAAGAAGACAATTTGCTAACAAGATTTGAAATTCCCAGCTCTTAAATTTACCATGGGACCTGAGCTGTAAACCTCAATTTTGGGTAAACTTCTTCACAGGTAAATGGAAAAATTAAATTTAGACTTAAAAGTTTCCTTGAGATTGGTGGGAGAGCACTGCATCAGGTCATACTGGTTCAATTTGCATCTGCTCTTCTTAGCAAGCTGTTAACCGTTTTAAGTGCTCTTGTTCCAGAGCACAGAAATGCATGAGTCTGTAGGTAGAAGCTGTCTCTAGAGAATTACGGAAGAAGTCAACTTTGGCGAGCATATTTTGGGCTGTGTTATGGCCACCACTATTGTATTAGTCCTTTCCCTCTGAAGGGTGTTTGTCATTCCAAAATGGTTGGGAAAACTTTCTATGACAGTTTTGAGGAAGGACTCTAACACGGCCTTGCGAAATGTCTGAAGCCTGAAAGGCAGAATGACCGTGCTGTGAGCACTGGGGCTGATGTTCCCTCAGTTGCATGCATACTTTGCTGGCAGTTTGCTTTCTGCTGCAATGAGAGCAAATATCTAACACCATGGGAGCCATAGTGACTTCCTGTAAGCATTGTGTGACCTTATTTAAATAAAGGACTTTGTTATTTTAGGTGTGCTGTTTGGTGTATCCTCCACTTCGACAAGTAATGATCTGCAGTCGTGTTGCAGAGATCCTGTAATTGCCTAAAATTATTTTAACTTTATGTGTGAAGGTGAACTCCCCTTTTCAAGCTGGTTTGTTTTGAAGGTCTGGTTTTTGTGGCTTTTTTTTTTCCTATCCGAATGCTTTAAATCTGTAAGTCTATGTGTAGTTTGTTTCATTTGAAACTACATAGGAAATGCTCTTCTTTATAGGAAGGTTTTTAAAGAATGAAAAACCTAAAATTTAGTGGAGTAGATGCAAGTAGGATTTCATTCACCCTTAGAATTGCTTTGTGGCTCAAAACAAACACCTCACTTCAGATAGAACTACTGTTCTTTTGAAATGCTTTGTAGTTTCTGACAGGAATTATAGGGACAGTGCTGTGAGGTTTTTTGTTGCAAAGCTGTGGGTCACTTCATGGTTTGAATTTAATCCTTTTTCCTGTGATCATCTTTCACCTGTACAGGAACCCCTGGAGAATATGATGTACTGATTGTGTATGCAAGTGACGCCACTGAATGGTGTCAGTATCTCCAGAACCTCTTCCTCTTTACTCAGCACGTTCGAAAGCATCGGATTCTGAGCTACCAGCTGGAAGACGACTCTGCCATCTCCCACCAGGAGCTGGACCTATTCAGCAGAAGTCGGAGTATCATCCTTTTGCTTTCTGCTGAGCTGGTGCAGAGTTTTTATGTCCCTCACATCCTGCAGAGCCTTCAGGAAGCTTTAT
This sequence comes from Mystacornis crossleyi, assembly GCA_013400655.1. Classification (NCBI taxonomy): domain Eukaryota; kingdom Metazoa; phylum Chordata; class Aves; order Passeriformes; family Timaliidae; genus Mystacornis; species Mystacornis crossleyi. Next base: position 50,006 of record VYZQ01015565.1, on the reverse strand, counting down.
GGCCCCCGTGCAAAGTAGTCAAGCTGTTCTGTGGTGTTACAGACTGTGAGGATTATTTGACCTTTTTCAAGGACTGGTCTCAATGGCAAGAACTCACAAATGATGATGAGCCTGATGCTTACCTTGCAGCTGTCAAGAAGGCTATTTCAGAAGGTAAGACCATAGCTAGGAGTTCTGCTTTCTGGTTGGAACAGGGAGATACATGATACTGTTTATTCTTATTTTAACACTGGTGATGTGCTTTACTTAAAGAGCAAACTAAAGCAAATTGCCCAAACCTTATAAACTGGAAAGTTAAGCAAGCAAATTTTTCTATGCCTGGTCAGTTGGTCCCTAATTCAGGAGAGATTACCAGGGACTCACAGAAAACTTCTGAATTTGAGGTTGTCTTGGGTGCCTGGTTTTGACAGCAAATTGAAAATGAAAACTTTCTACATTTAAAATTCTGCCTGTAAATATTGTACTCTGCAGTTTATTGACCTCAATCAATGAAAATTTGTCTTTTATTTATTTAGTTTAAAGAAAAGACTTCTTTCTGTTATACCAGAACCAAAATAAGGTCTAATACATATTCTCTAGCTCTGGGCCTAAATTCAAAGTTGCAACGATACTGGCAACAGATCACTTTGTCGCCTATGACAAAAAGGCAGAGATTAATTAAAGAATTGCACTGATGGCCTTAAAAATAATCCAACCAGTCTGAAAGTGATCACCTTGTAACTAGCGCAGTGGACTTACTAGCACAGAAGTATTAACAGCTGGAGACTACACAAGCCCAATGTACTGAGTTTTAATTGATTCCAAACTTCCCTAATCTCTAGAAGAGTGAGTAGAATTCCTTTCTCATAGTTTCTGTTGAAATGAAGGTGGAGAGTTCTGGGCAGTCGTGCTGGTCCAGGTATTTTCATGGCATTGCCATAGGTAGGATTATCATATTCTTTGTCAGCCTCAGCAAGACTGGAATCCTGCGGTTGCATCTTGGCTTAAGATATGTCTCTATTTGTGGCCTAAATGAGGCAGTGCGTCTAGTGTTGTGTGCATAAAGATGCCTTATGCCAGTATAACAACTGCAATAGTCATGATGACAAATTTATCACAGTAAAAATAAATTTTGAAAGTCATGATATTGGCTGAAATGGTTCCCCTGAAAAACATTATTTAGGGATTATGCTGAAGATGTCATTCTCGGGTAACCAGGTCACAACAGATATTTCTTAGTACGTTTTAAAAATCTTTGTAAGCTGAAGTTTGCATCTCCCTTTCACATACCTCTAAAACATCTTGTTTTCCCAATGCTAGAGCTAAAGTAGTCTGGCTCCTTTGCTTTCAGTCTGGAAGAAGACAGAAAACAGTGGCTGAACTTTTATACTCTGAAAAATAAAACTGAATGGAGATTAAATTAGCCTTTCTGACACTTTCTGTCAAAAGAAAAATTTAGTTACTGTTTTCCTCCAAACTTGGGTCTAGAACATGGAACCAATATTTTATTGATTATAAATATGCTGTTCAAAATTGGGGAGATTTATTAGTGTTAGTGGTGCTACTAAACATACCTGAGGACTGTCAGAGTTATTTTAGGCCAGACTAGGATAAATTCTAGTGTAGTTCAAGAGTGTGTGAGAATACAAAGGGATGTTGATTCTCAAGTCTTTTCCCAGGGGCAGCTCTTGCCACTCTTGCCACCAGTCTTGCTGCATTCAGAGCAGCATTTTAGTGGGCTGCCTGGCTCCTTAGTTGGCTGGCTGCCAGACAGCTATTACAAAGCTTGTTAGAGTAAGGCTCTAGTCTGACTTCTCACAGTTGGATGTAAAGTCCTTCTCTGTCTGTGCTGCAAGTTAGCATGTGCTGAAACAAACTGTACTTTGGCTTTATGTAGATGGTGTTTTGAAAGGGAGTTTGTGCTTTGGATTTTTGTTGCTGTGTCTACATAACAAAAAAAAAATCAGCTTATTTTCTGTTTTCTCACTTTAATAAGCATACACTGATCTCAAACTGACTCCAGTGTATCTGGAAAATACTTGACTGAAAGAAAAATGAGAAAATTTTGGTTTTTTGTCATTTGCTGTGGAGTCTGCTGTAGTATGTTCCAGATGGTTTGGTAGGCAAAGATTCAGAATTTCTGGACTGCTGTTACTGTTAGGGCAGTCATAGCTGATGTGGCTGTCACCTGCATGCCACGTCAGGCTTTTGGTTTGTGCACATCAGAGCAGTAGCAAAGGTGAGCCATCTGCTGTCACACTGATTCTTGTGAAGGAAGAACCTGTTTAATGGGCTGCTTTCACGGCCAAAGTATTTGGATGAATGTATCAGATCCTACTTCTGTGTGGGGAAAAAATGACTCTGTGACTTCTTCTATTGTGTGATTCTACACAAGTTTTGTGAATGGCCTCAAATGCAAATGTTCTGATTTTTCCCCTGAAGACAACCCCAGGTGTACATAGTTCCTTTTTTGGGTGAAACTGTGAAAACTTTCTTCTTGACTGGTAAAAAAAAATCTGCTGTATGGCATGGTTGCAGCATGAGTGACTTAAAGTGTTTGTGACAGCAGACCTCTCCCACAGAGAAACACAACCTCTGCTCTGGTCTTAGTAAAGTCTGAATTTTTCCTGATTAAGGCAGCCCTTAATTTTTACAGCCCTTAGCAGAGAAAGTTTATGACCATATTTGAATTGGTTTGGGTCTGGGTGTCTTCCTCTGGGAAGTACTTCTCTTCACATACACTCACCTGTACTTCTAACAGCAGTGTCAGTAGACACTGAAAAACCAGGCCTGATGCTAAAATGACTGAGCTTCAGTTCCTAATTGCTGAATCCTGAGCTGGTGAGGCAAACCGTACAGGACACAGTCAGGGCGAATTCTTCTCCAGAGACTGCACACTGGCCCTGTGCAGGCTGTGCTGGTGCCTCTAGCACAGCTGTTGGCTGTGGTTTGTTTAGAGCATCATGGGAACATGACACCCGCAGACATCGCATGCTGAAACCTATTTTAATTTTTATTAGTTTAGTATGAATTCAGAAATGAGGAAACACTCATCTAGCCTTGTTGAAAACTGTGCTGATGCTGACTCTTGCTCTCTTGTAGATGGGATATTTTTACTTCTAAAGTGTCTCAATTCTGGCAAACTACAAAGTACATGAAGGTTTGCATTTGCAGGTACTCCTGTTATCTGTGGGGAAGTTTTCCATACTATGTAACAACTGTGCTAAGGAGATGGAAATCATAGCATTATTAAGGTTGGAAAAGATGTTCAGGATAGAGTCCAACTACTAACATAACACTGCTAAGCCTACCACTAAACCATGTCCTTCAATACCACATCCTCATGTTTTTTTTGAACAGTTCCAGGGATGGTGATCTCACCACTTGCCTGGGCAGCCTGTTCTGATGCTTGACCACCCTTTCAGTGAAGACATTTTTCATAATATCCAATCTAAGCCTCCCCTGAAGCAACTTGAAGCTCTTTCATCTTGTCCCATTGCATGTTGTTTGGGAGAAGAGATCAACCCCCTCCAGTCTACAGCCTCCTCTCTGGTAGTTGTAGAAAGCAGTAAGTTCCCCCCTGAGTCTCAATTTCTCTAGATTAAACAATCTTGCTCTGGGTATCTCTGTACACACCAGCTCAGGTCCAGCAGGGTGTAGTCACTAGCCAGGGGGCAGTGACCAGCCTGCTTGTGATAGCTCTGCTGGGTGCATCGAGCAGCTGGGAGTCTGAGCCATAGTCGGAGTCAGTGACCTTTCTCTTCCTCATGTGTTCTCAAAGCTCAGTTGACATTTCAACTGCTCCAGTTTATTTGTCTCTACCTATGTTGTTTGGAAATATTTCAAATTTCGCACTTTAGAAGTTGGTGTTTCCAAAGCATTTACTAATTAATCAGTGGCTTTGAGTTGTCTGTAGCCAAGCCGTCTCTTGTGGGTAGAAACACAGGGAAGTCCACATCTGCCCGAGAGTGCTAAGGCGGTAACCGAGTATGGCAGCAGCTGTGAACTGTGCTGCTGAAGGACAAGTGCAGCCTTGGCTGAGTAGAGCTCTTGTGCACTGGAACAGACAAGAATGAAAGATGAGTACCAACGAACTTTTTATGAAATAAGAGGGTCACAAGTCGGCATAAGGAATTATATGGTGAAGATGGAGGGCCATGGACAGTTAGAAGGAAGATGAGTATTTTTTTTGAGCTTTGTAGATCAGGAAGAGCTGAAATGCTGCTCTACCTACTGAGGGGCTCATTGAGAGATGCCAGAGACAAAGGCAATAAGCTTTTTTGATAGGGAAATGGCCTAAGAAGAACCACATAAGCTGTATAATTCTTCCTCCTGTTCATGTCAAGAATTGAATTCCTGGCTTTCTTCTGTTGCACTGATGAAACCATAGATGAAACTTGAGAGCATATCACAGAATCATTCAGGTTGGAAGGGACCTATTGAACTCATCTAGTCTAAACTTTCTGCTCAAGCATGGTTAGATAAAGCAGGTTGCCCAAGATCATCTCCAGTTGGGTTTTGAATGTCTCTGCAGGTGGAGGCTCTGCAGGACTTCACAGCCTCTCTGAGCAACTTGTTCCAGTGTTTGACCACCCTCAAGAGTAACAAAATGTTTTCTTGCGTTCAGATGGAACTTCATGCATTTTAGTTTGTGCACATTGCCTTTTTCCTTGTCAGTGGGCATTCCCTCTTTTTCATTTCCTCCTATCTTATCAATATAAGATTCTCCTGAGTCGTCTTTTCTCCAGGCTGAAGAGTTCCAGCTCTTGCAGCCTCTCCTCTTATGAAAGATGCTGTGGTTCCTTAATCATCTTTACGGTCCTGTGCTGGGCTCAAGGTGTAAAGATAAACCTACCTTGGAATAAGCTACTCAGAATTTAAGGTCGTGTTGGACAGATGTTCTCAAGTGTTTTTCTACCGAGGTAGATGAAGTTGTAGTACATGTGAGATTCCCTTCAGCTTTATGCTTTTGTAATTATTTGATTGCATACTTTTGCTAATAGCTGCCATTTAGACATAGAGACCTAAATTCACAATGTATTTTTAAGTTTGACAGGAACTGCCATGTGATGTTTACTTCTGGGTCTCAGTGCTCTGTGGAGGAATATATTCTGAGTAGTCCTGTCTCAGCTAATTACATCCAGCATTTATTTCTGCCAGTTTGTTGGAGTGGCCTTGAAGACATGAGGTGGTAGCATGTAGTTCTCTCTCCCTCCTCTTTGAAGAGGTAAAATTAAGTGAATTCTTAAAACTGATTTTTTTTCTGTTGTATTGTGTTGAACCATAAGATGTGGTTCTTTGACCTGCTCATTGAAGAGGAGCAGGTGAGGTATTAGTCAGCCCTCTGGGTGCAAATGAGAGCCCGCTTCTGTTGCCATATCCCGCAGTAGTAGGAGGGAGAAGAGAGAGATCCAGCAGGCAGGGATGGTGCAGCAATAGTGATGTATTTAATTATTTTACAACTCTTTTATAGACTTTTTTCTTCATAGCCTAATTGGTTAAAAGATCGGCCACCCATTTGGGGTGATTGGCTGAAATCCTAAAACATCCATTGTGAGAATATTTTTCTACTGTACTGTAAACAATTCGCAGGTGTTCACAGTTTACAATAACTCTACTGATAACTTCTGTGAGAGGGAGAAGTTTCACATGGAACAAGAGAGAAGCAAGAAAAGTTCTTGCTACAGCATATTTGTATCCACACGCTTCTTTACATGGGAGCTCAGCAGCCTGGCTGCTTCTCACTGCCTGTCAAGGAGAGGACTGTTGCGATGTGTGTTGTTTCTGCGATGCCAGGGCGTGCCGCAAACCTTCCCGGAGAGCGCAGCGGGGCTGGTTTGGGGAGAGCGGCTGTTCCGCTTCCCGGAGCCCTCCCGAACTGCCCTGCGTGGTGCTCCGGCAGCTCTCGGCTCCGCAGCATGGTGGCGATAAAGGAGGCGAGCAGGCTCCCCGCATGGGCACCTCAGAGGATCTTTATTCACACGGTGACATGCTGTTCCCAAAGGCAGAGAGGGCACTTGGCGCGGAGCCTGGGGTTTTATATGGGCATGAGGGGAGCGGAGAGAGCACACGGACTAATGGTTTCAGGGTGCAGGGGCGGTACGTGGGCGGAGTTGGGGAACCGGGACCAACAGGGAGAACCCGAGGGAGTGGTCAGGACTAGGGGCGGGGAAGGGAGGACAATGTGGGGAGGGCCATCATTTAGTAAGAAAAAGAGTGGGGAAATACAGCACTACAGAGGAAATTCTGATGCTCTTATACAGGAGTTCAGGTTGAGAGAGCATGCTGGTAGCGTGCCTCTCCATGCAGGGCATGGGTATACGTGACTGATGCTGGAAACTCAGAGACTTCAGAGAGCTGGTTAAAGCAATTGGAAAAACCTTAACTAAGCCCCCAAGTAATACTGAGAGCTCTCTGAGAGAAATGCATGGATGTTCTTATCCATCTGTAGCATATGAGATTAAACAGCTAAAATAGTCTTCCCAGCTGCGGGATTGATTAATTTTTTTGTCATCAAGGTGTTTCATAAAGTCCCAGTTTATTTACATAAAAAGCAATACTTTGTGGGTTTTCTTTCATGGCAGTATAAAATTCAAGGAGTGCTAGCATAGGTGCATACTACTTTCTAAACAGAGATAATGAAATAGCCCAGAAATAGTAAAGGACACAAACTGTTGTGGTTAAGAAGCTCCAGACTATAATAGTCTTTATGCACCTTGTAATTACTAATCATATTTCTCTGTGGCTTGTGGTTCTAACAATCTCCTCACAGGTTGCTTAATGATGATGGCTAAGACTAATTCTAGGTATCTGCTAATGAGAACAGCAAGGTTTTAAGACACTTGCTTAAAGTAAGAGCCCAGTGGCTATCACCGTTCACATTCAAGTCTGGAGCAGCTGAAGTAGTTTCTGAAAAACCTTGGCAGAAGTATGTGGTCAAGCCAAAGGCGCTTTACAGAGCCGGTCTGAAAAGATGTATGGAACAGAATTTAGGTTATTTCACAGACCTTTCTTGTGTACTTAGACAGTTCTTTTGCTTCCAGGGTTGCATTTTGTAAGATTTTCATGGCTGTTTGTTATTACCTCAGAAAACTTTTGCGATGTTTTTCAAAAGTGACTTGAGAATAACAGTGTATCTTGAGTTTCCCAGGGGAAGTTTTGTTAGTGGCATAGGCTGACCTTAGCATACAGTGCTGCAAAAGAGTGTCTGCCTCATTCTCCACCTTTCGTCTGTCTGGATGATCGAGTGTGGTGTTGAACTGCAAGGGTGGTATTCCAAGAGAAATTATTTGAAGGAGAGGGAAGGTGTGACTGCCCTTTCAGTAGTAATGTGGTCTTAGATCTACTGAAACCACTTGTAGAACCACACCTTCAGTCAAACAGTGATCTCCTGGTGGGATGTTCCCAAACAGCTGCACAACTCTCTGAGGTGGAGTTCCAGGTTTGTAGGCTTTTATGGGGACTGTCTTTTCTGTCATGCAAGTGTTACACATTGTGCTTAAATTGCAGCAAGGAGGTACTGAATGAATCAGCAAGTTGGATGTCCATGTTTCTTACCTGTGGCTTCTCAGGAAGATTTGAATCAGTGATGAATACGTGATTCTTGGCACCCTTGAAAGTCATAAGAAGCATGCATATGCCTTGTCAGTATGTGTTGTCTCCTTCTGCCAGAGGTAGTGGAAGTGAATTATTCCAGCCTCTCTTGCTTGAGATTTTGGTCATGTACACAATGTCTGTTGTCTGGGTGGCCAGAACCCTGCTTCTTAATGCCTTCCCTGTCTCTGTCCTGTTCCTGTGCACCCCAGCTAGTTCTTTAGGTTTATACACTTGATCCAGTCACTAATTGACCACTAGACGTGCAAGACCCTTAGCAAAACTTGACATAGTAAAATACACCTTGTTTCCTTGATGGAGGATGAGAAATAGTTTATTGTCGTTTCAAACTTTGCATGACTTATGAAACATGACTGTGCTCTTTGTAGAATTGAAAATCTGTTTGTAGGTGCTGTGCTTGTAGATGAGCTGCTTGGGGTGAGGGGTTTGGAGAGAAGGGGGAGATGTCCCATACTTTATTTGTTCTGTATGGACAGTTTTACAAAGTTACATTTTTCTGTGTTTTGTTCTTCTCGCTGTTTTTCTGCATGCTTCTCTCCACTCAGTTGTGTGGAGAGTTGCAACGGGAAGTGTTGCTACATTATAACCCAGTTCTGAGGGCTTATCACAAGATGTTTCTCTGATCAGCATTTATCTCACTGGTAAAGCAGGGGCTCTAATGTTAGCACGATGAAAGATAACTTTCCCTGCTTTCCCTGACTACTTGTCAGTACTTTGTCTGCTTCTTGAAAATGTAGCTGGAGTTGCTCTGGGAGACTTAATGTCTTTGTTAGCACTTGGGAAAGGATATTGGCAAGTTGCAAGCTTCAGGTAAAAGCAGAAACTCTCTTTGAGGGTCTTCCCTCTTGCTCCAGGCACAGTGATATGAAAATCTGAGGCCTTGTGAGAGCTAATTGTTTCAGCTGGTTGATGGACAGAATGGGAGGTGCTTACAAACGTCAGCGAGGGGCTGGTCTGCACATGCAGAACTTGGAGACAAGCTGTTGCCCAGTTGTGCCATTAGCATTAATATCCATGTGACAGAGTGATCTGGACAGGCTGCTGACTTCTTCCAGGCATTCACATGTCCTGTGGTGTAAGGGCTGACTTGTGAGAAACCACAGCTGTCGGCTCCATGCCGATAGCCCGCCAGCTTTGCCAGGAGGAAATGGATGACAGAGCGAGCTGTGTGTGCTCTACAGCAGCAGGTCAAAATAACTGGCTGCTTCATATGACTTTCTAAAGCTGCTAAATGGCTCTTGAAGCACATGTCCATGCCTGTAGTTTCCCTGGGCTTTTCCCTGGCGTGAGTTTCTGCAGGACAGCTGTACAGGGGGCCCAGCAGGGGAGGTGAGAGCATATGGGGCTGCTCTCTGCAGCTCAGCTGCTGATGCGTCCTGAAGGGGGGCATGTTCTTCAAGGGGAAGTGTGGTTGGGTTTCTTGGACCACATGTCCTCCCCTTGCTGCTATTCTCACAAGTATTTCACAGACTGTCAAAGTGAGGCCTGAAGTAGCCTCTGTTTAAAGGGGAACAGAAAGGGAGAGCCTTTTATAACCACGAGCTGTTGACCTACAGCACATGCTAATGGAGAAGCTTAATTCAGGTATTCACTTAACTTTAATGAGTCTGTTTATCTGCTCAGTGATGGCCTCTCTAGCCTGGGTATTATTGCAATGTTATAACTACTGAATCTGTGTATGCAAATTGGTTGTCATTACTCAAATATCTGAGTGAGTGGGAAACCCGATCTAACAATGCTTTAGAGCATGGATATTATCAAATGTAATGGTATGGTTTCCTCTTCCAGTGCTAGCATGTTCATGAGTCAGTCACTAGCACACGACTGGAATTTGCAAGATGAATCATAGGATCACCTTACTCCTTATGTGGGAATTTGGTACTTCGCAATTTCAGTATTTTCTGAATGAAAAAACAGATGAATAATTCATACATGAAACTCTGAGTGCCTGTTCCTTCAGCTGTTAATCCAATTACTGATTAATGTTGCGTGCTTCTTCCTGTATTACCTAACAGCTCTGTGCTCACATGACCTCCGGGCAGTCAACTCTGTTACAAGAATGCAGAAGTGCAATGCCAGAACTTCTTAAAAGTTCTAGTTATTCTTTATTTTCTAAATTGTTTCTAGTATCAAATAACACTGTTAAAGCACAGAGACCAGGGGCTTGTTCTCTCTTTGCCCCGCCTCCTGTCCTTACACACTGTGTATGTTGTAGCTGTGATCCACGGCTTTGATTTGATTTTTCTCTGAGAAGGTCCGCATGTTGGCCAAGTGAGGTAAAAACTACCACACTAATGGTTCCATATTGGGTTGGGGATGAAGCCCTGAGGATCAGGATGCTGACAAGTGTCCATTTGTGTGTATGTTGCAGGAACATGATTGTGTTGCTGTGGTTTGGTCATCATTGGCTCTCTCACCTGCTGTGAGCCTAGTCTTTCTGATTTAGTCATATTGGAAGTAACCAACAGATTACAGAGACACCATTCTAGTAACAGTTGCCTCTTCTCCCCAAGAAATGGCATCTTGCTCTGCATATGCCAAACACGTGGTGTGGCAGGTATCATATAGGGGAAGGATGTGGGACCAGTGCTTTGTTTTCTCCTGTGTGCAGCAGGGCAGCCTGGCACTCCCAGGTGGGAGTAGTCCGTGTTTGTCTAAGAGAAGGGTTCCCAAAATGTGTCTGGTTCTTGCAGCTGATGACTTTGAATGGTATCAATTGAAATACTGAATTAAGGAATATAATGCCTCCGTTAATTTTCTCTAATACTTGGTACCAGTCTGAAAATCCCAAAGACCACCTTCAGTGTAGCCTTCAGCCTTGTGTCAAAGCAGTTGCTTAGTCAAATCTTCAGATTTGGTGCAGTATTAAAATCTGTTTGCTAAATTACATGTTCTGTTCTAGCTTTGTTTAAGAAATGCTGATGTTAGTCATGCCTTACTTGAACTTCAGAACTGCAAATTTTTGGCTCTCTTCTTTCTACAGCTAACATTAAAGCAGCAATCTACTTGTACTTCTGCAAGTAGGCTTATTTGCCATGTGGAGAGATACTTGGTTAAGTGTGTGTGCCCCACAGTTTGTGAAAAAAATTTCAGCTGAATGATTTGCTAAAGTTTCGTGGCTTAAAACTGAAAGCAAAGTTAATTTCATATAATCCCTAAAATCCCATTTAAATGTATAGAAAATACTTAAAAAAAAAAAGTGTAACAAAGCACTTCAAATATCCAAAGTTTAAGTCTTTGGTGGTAATAATAATAATAATAATAATGAAGAAGTCTAGATTAAAATTCCTGACTGACTTCTAGCTTTCAGTTTGAAACCAGGAGGACATGAACTCCTAATGGTGGCCCACTTATAGTAACTTTGGCTCTCCTGACTTTTGGAAAATTGATGTACTTGGAGTTTGGGGGATTCTGAGCGAACTCTGAATTCTCATTAGCTTCACTGTAAGGATGCCAGAAGTTTGACAGCACAGTTCATCAGTAAGGTCTTTCTCATCAGGAATGAGCATTTTAAATAGAGTATTTCTTACTAATACAAGAACAATTACAGTCCAAGTCTTAGATTTTTTCTGGTAAGTAATTTGCATTACTCTTTACAGATGTGTTTTATACTAAATAGAAAATAACACCTAAGTTCCAAAATATTGTCTTAAATCCTTGACTGCTCCACAGTCTTACAAAGTTTGGAAAATTCTGGCCATGGGAGATAGTTTTAAGAAATGCTGATAGTCTTTTGACAAAATGGAGTCAGTGACTTTCACCCTATGTTCGGGGGCGGGGGGGGGAATGGTGTGAACCATGTGAATCAAGAAGTAGAAACTAGCTAAAAAAGTGTTCTGTACTAAGTAGATACATAGTTGTATTTTGTTTCCTTTCTCCAGATGAGAACAGTATTTCCTGGCAGCGATAGGTAATCTGTTTTCATTCTGGCTAGGTTTTTTTTCAGCCAGGGGTATCAATTCGGTTTGTTTGCACTTCTATCAGTATCCATGCTGGTTTTGGGAAAAGGGAGTGAGAACATTGTTTCGTACACACATATTGTAGGCTTACATGTGTTTATTCTGCTCTTGATTTTGTTTAGGTAAAGTGCTGTTACTTTTCAATGCAAAAGTTCTGGTACTTTTCGATTTCACTCTTGTATAAACACTGGAGCTTATGGTTCTTGCTCTGGGAACTGAGCCCCTTCAGACTACTGCTTCATGTTTTATTTTTTGATGCAGTAATGAACTTCGGAGTTGGGGTAAGCAAGATTGAGAAAACTAAAGATGCTACGGAAATGACAGAAAAGTTGGTTTTCATCTTTTACTTTAGGAAAGTAAGACTAAAGGCTACTGCCCATCCTATGGTGTATCAGAGTGCTGATTGAGTCAGATGAGTTCAGATGCTGACCATTCATATATTACACATTCACATGCTAATTTTCCTATCTAACATGAGAGGGGACTATCCAGCTCAGCAAAGAGTGCCATTGTTGTTTGTTCTGTAAGCATATTCAGTGCTACTCTTTTATGTCTTTGTGAATTTCCCCCTCAAATTCTGTACAATGAAGAAAAGAGGAAACTGTAGTTTCCCTTTCTTCAACTAGATCCCCTTTTCTGAGCATTACTTTGAGAGGAATAGCAAGTTCCACCCCACCACCTTCATGGCTGTTTTTCGGGATGGATGTGTGTGATAGGCATTTTCAGCAAAGGGGAGTGATGTAACAGGACTTTGTATACTTTATTTTAGACTCAGGCTGTGACTCTGTGACTGACACAGAAACAGAAGACGAGAAGAATCCAGTTGACTCCCACAGACTTGCCATGAGTGAAGAACATGAATCATCCAGGAGTACTGGGGACTGTCCAGTGGTGCAGCCCAACCGCATACAATGTGGGGTACTGTATGTCCTCTCCTTGGGCTATGTTCTTACTGTGAGCTGGTGCCACCCATAGTGCTGCTTTGTAATGGTCAGCTTTACAGGCCTGGAAATTAGGCCTGAATTCTTCTGTCACCTTCCTGCTCAGCCCCCTATCCTCCATGTCTCTGTTTCATGGGCTTGGCTCCCTAGGCCCAGGAGTAACTTGGTAACATGCAGTGCTTAGTGCTGTCTAGGCTGTGGTGCCACTTAATGGCTGTCTTACTAACACAGCTGCTTGGCATGGGTGCTTTGACACAGGTTCTTCCCTTCCTCTGTTCTGGTGGCAAGTGAAGTCAGGTGACTGCAATGAACTGATTAACTCCAGTCAGGATCCAGTCTCATACGACAGTTCTGGTGTATACCTTGCAAGTGACTCTGAAAAGCTCGGATCATGGGTTCTTGTCTGAAAAACAGCACTTTTTGGTATAGCATCTCTTCAGATGGAAAGAGTCTAAGTTTCTTCCTTTTGTTTCTGTTTAGAATGTGGCTGTGCTGCTTAAGGGAAGAGAGGGATAGAGTTGAAACTAAATACTTTTATAAATCTAGCCTTAATCCATTTATAAATTTATCTAATAAATCTGGAGTTTTATCAGTTTAGCACCTGTGTCTATACTGGTGCAAACTGTAACAGAAGCCACCTGCCCAGTTAGTCTGTGACTGGAAGATGCTCCTGAAAACAATTAAAAAGTCTGAAAATGAGAGATGGTTAATTGATGTGTTAGTTGCAATGAGAACAAGATCCCTAGAAAATGGACTTAACCAAGTGTTTTTATGTTGTGAATCTGTGTGTTGTAATGCCTTTTGTCTTAGGTGCAGACAACAGTTTATATTATCATGAAATGTAAACTAGATGGTGAAACGAAAACTGAAGTTGAATTTTCTCCAGAGAATGCATCCTCTGTGCGTGTGCTGGCTGAGATGGAGAATGAGTACACAGTCTCTGTGAAGGCTCCAAGTAAGCTGGACTTGAGATTTTTGTTTTCCCCCCTCTCCTTCCCCATTGCTTCCCTTCTATCTCAGCCTGCCTGTCCTGAGAAGTGCCAGAGGGATAAGGGTAAAGGTTGCAATTTAGAAAAACTTGAGTGCAGAAAATCTTGAACTTGCATTCTCACCCATGATACTTTTGTGATGAGGAGCTGAGAGAGACTGCTGCTTGTGGGCTCTGTTTTCCCCTCAGCAGCTGTAGGGTTGCAGGGTGGAAACACCTTGCTCGGAGTTCTAAGAACAGAGTGCAGCTTGTAGAGCACTTTGAACTTAGCTGTGTGTTACGACCACCACCACGTCAGCGTTGGCAGGGCACCAAGAGAGAAGGTAAGTGCCAGTAAATAATTACGTGATTACAACGGCATGTGCTTAATGTGTAATGATCTCTGTGATCAGAGCTGAAACTATTTATTCTGGCTTGTCTTTTAATTTAGATATATTCTGTCTCTAAATATTTACATTTACAAAACTGAAGGTTGTCTAAACTTTAGGTTCACCAAACTCCAGAGGCATGATTTCAGAGCCTTGAAGATTGATATTATTTCCCCAGGATTACTTTGTTTAATCTACTTTGGTCTGTCCTCTTGAAGAGTCATTGTGCCATTCTCTCTGAGAATAGAGACTAATAATCATTATAGCAACTCCCATAAAGTCAGTGAAGTGGGTTGATTCAGAGAAAGGGACCTCACCAACATATATAGGCCTAATTTAATCTGTCTTAAGTCAAGACTTACAATATAAACACTGACCTGGAAACTAACTTGTACTTTGAATTATAAACATGACCTTCACATTGATGGAGTGTACAATCTAAGCTCTGAAGTTTCTAACAGTAAGAGAAATAATGTTTAATTCCTTTGTGTTATTAACTGTTTCATCGTTTCCTGAGTTGTTAACAGGGAGAGACTAATTTCAGTGGGGTTCAAAATATCTGTGTTTCAAAGAGAAAGTTCAGACTCTCAGATGCACACTAGACAAAACATCAAGAAGCTCCAAGGTGCAGGTAGAAGATAATCCTGTGCATGGGTAAAATTGCAAAGATGGAATTCCTTTTAATTGATGTTATTCAGAGTCTAGTGAGGCTGACAGAGGTTGCAAAATCCCTAGTGACTTTTATGATGTCTCTCCCCGTCTTCCCCAGCTCTTTGTATTTATGGTACAGCTTTATAGACGGCTCCAGAGAAGCTAGGGGTGGAGAGATGTGAGGCTTTCTAGTTTGGCATGGAGTACTTTTAACATTAGTGGTCCAGTCTACTCTTAGCAGAGGACTTAGCAAGTTGTATGCATTGACATAGCTATAAAGCAGGTAGTTCCTAAGTACTTTCCTACCTAATGTTCCAAGATCATGACTCTTTTCATGACTCTTCATGAATTCAATATAGCAGAAACTGTTTTGGTATTCATCTGGCAGTATATCCAAACTTCTCCTGTCCTCACAGTATGTCATGCAAACTCATTCCCATTGTTTATTCTAATGGTGATTTTTGCTTTTTCTTTTCAAAGATTTAACCTCTGGGACAGTGCATCTGCAGATATATTCAGGGGACTTGGTGGTGGGAGAAACAAGTGTCACTTACCATACTGACATGGAGGAAATCAGCAATCTGTTGGCTAATGCAGCCAACCCCGTGCAGTTCATGTGCCAGGTAAGGACTTTAGCAAACAGCTGCTATGGAAACCAACTCTTTCAGGGGCTAGACAAGTGGGCATAAGCAAAAATGCTTGACATGAAGTAGCTCTTTCTTCTCTGAAATGAAGAAATGCAAGGTTATTTAGGGATTTTCCCCTAACTCTAATATCTCCTTTTATTGAAAGCATGGATTTTTTTCTGTCTCTGGAGCACATAACCTGGCTCACCTTAGTCAGCTATCAAACTAAGAAGAAAAAATGCAGTCAATCAACACATTTAGACCTTGATGACTTCAAAAGATTGGAATGACAGAATTTGATATAACAGAAAGTACCATAAAGAAATAAACTGTTTTGGAATTTGTACCTAGGCATTATTAAAAAAGATGTAAATAGTAGCAAAGATTCATATTGTTTGGAGGAAGCAGAGTAACATAAAATTAGTTGATTCTTAGCACTTACTTTTTAAATATAGCCACTCAGTTTTCCTATTCTGTTTTGCCCAATTGAGGTACCTGAACCCTGTTAGAGGGGTAAAGCTTGCACAAGGAGGTTTTCTGCTATGTTGCCGTGTTGTCTGCCTGCATATTCCTGATCTGCTGTGTAGTGGAAGCCTACAGAGTAGTCTTGTCAGTCACCAATATACCTGTGGCAGGGGAGGCTATGTTTCCCTTGCTTTTTACACTACGAGTTCAAGTTGTGGAGCAGTTGGTACTGGTTGATGCCTCTGCTTAGGGAATATGCATGCTTCCCAGTGGCAAAGAACCAGTTCAAAAGCCAAACCCAGAGTGTATATCAGAACAATTCAAAATAGACTAGTGCATACTTAAAGCAGGAGTGACATTTCATTGAAACAGTTTCAGAAGTAAGTGTATCCTTGCCAAGAAAGTAGGAAGCAAGTTTTCTGTGCTTCCATTTGCATGAGTGACTTTCTCATTGTGCTCTGTCTTGTGGAGTATACAGTTCTCATCTGTTGAGCTTGATGATACTCTTTCTGCACCAGGAAGCTACCCAACTTCTTTGCTTGACCTGAACATTTCCACCTTCTGTGTTTATACCTACTGTTTTCTGCTTGTGTTAAATAATAAAAACACCATGTAAATCTCACCTTAACTGAATCTCCAGACTCTACCAAACAAAATCGCTTTCTGTTTATCTGTAGGCCTTTAAAATTGTGCCATACAGCATAGAAGCCCTGGACAAACTGTTGACTGAGTCACTCAAGAAGAACATTCCTGCCAGTGGTCTGCACCTGTTTGGAATCAACCAGCTGGAAGAAGAAGATATGACAGCAAGTAAGTTTAAAGACTTTTGGTTTATTTTTAAATTTTGTTTGCATCAGTTCTTTTACCTTGAAGCACCTTAACACTGTAGTGTGTAGTACCTGCACAGGCTGTCTCAAATCTTGGATCTCAGTCAGAAAGCTAAATTTCTGATGATATCTATCAAAAGGGGATTGCCATTTGAGTCAGGTGACCCCTTTTTATTACATGCAGCATTCTCACTTCCCTGCATGCACTGTGGCAGATGCTGCTATGTAGACAGCTTCAAACCAGAGTAAAAAGATGATGCTCCCCAAATGTCTCCCAGGTTTTCTGCTTTGTTCTTCTGTCCCATGTTCCATTTCTCCACAGCCCAGTCCTTTTCCCCAAACCCCATTACTCTAAGGTAAACAGTGGGCACTAAGCAGTTGGGTTGGTACGCGGTCTTTTTGTAATGATTATCTGAGAAGTCCTTGCAAACCTGTGATCCTACATACATTTAAGCTATTACAGCACCAAATTCCCCACTAAAGGTTATAGGACTTAGGTCTGGAGATGCCCTAGATAATTTGTGCAGTTAGCTCAATTTTGAAACCATATATATGCTTTCCAGGGATTTCACAAGTGCTTTGATCTGTATGTTTGCCATGTCTGTTTCTCACCTACTGGCTCTGTTGGTAGTAGAGAAACACTTAGGTTCTAATGGGCTCCTGTTCTCACAGATCAGAGGGATGAGGAGTTGCCAACCCTGCTTCACTTCTCTGCAAGATACGGGCTGAAGAACCTTACTGCCTTGCTGCTTACATGCCCTGGAGCACTGCAGGCCTACAGTGTAGCCAACAAGTATGGCCATTATCCAAACACCATAGCAGAAAAGCATGGCTTTAAGGATCTCCGCCAATTCATTGATGAATATGTGGTAAGAGGAGGCAGAACAGTCTTTCTGCCTTGTCCCACACTGGGTGCAGGCTATGGCACTGAGCTTGGCACTTAGTGTTACTTCAGCAGGAGTGATGGGGTGGTGATAAAGCATGCAGTGTGTTGTGGTGGGATGCAGAACACAGACATCCAGCCACACTGAAAGCTTTCAGCCTGGAGGGTTAGGTGCGTCTCTGGAGCCAGGGGAGTTCCTGGGGCTTTTGCACACAGCAGAGACTGCCGTGCCGGCTTTCTTTCATCCATCTATCTAATGAAGTTTCTGTGGGGATGTGGTTGGTGCCTGGTGTACTCTTCTCATTCTGATCCTGGGAAAACAGCCCCTTCATCTATCTTACTTTAGGGAGTAATATGGGAACAGAATATGTTTGGGAAGATACAATCTGAGATTCTCTCTGATCAGTTGTAGTACACTTGGGATTGCTTACTACACATATCATTGCTTACTACACTGACACAGATCATTCACAGCTGATCTGTGTAGTCTGCCTGTTCCACTTGATATCCATTTCTTTCTGCATTGGCATAGCTGTCCATTCCCTACTTGTTCTGTCAGAGATCCCAAGTGACAATTCATTTCTCTTTGACCTAACCCCACCCCCAGAAAATAGCACTCCGACTTTGCCAGATTATGACAGGGACCTGACTCCAGCTGCACCAAGCCATTGTTTCTGTGCAGTTCTTGGGTATGCATGGAGTCTATCCTTTCACTTCAGTTTGAGCTGTTTCTGGCCTATATGCTTCAAAATAATGAGGAGCTTCTTGACTCAGATCATATGAATTCTATTTGCCTTTGCTTGGGTTGAAAAGTTGTGTTTAATTGTCCCTAACATTGTCTGAATGCTGGATGATAGATCTGCCAGCTTCAGTGTGGTTCTGCCAGCTGATTACAATAGTGTTTAAGCCTATTTAGGAGGCATGGGTAGTTCTTCAACTTGGGCCTTGTTTCTTGACATTATACATTAGAGCTAAATAAAAGGCATTCCATATTCTGAGATCAGGAGGGCTGCAGAAGGTGTAAATTGTGTGACCAAAATCTTTGCATCGGGGTAAGTGAGAGATGTCCAAGAAGTCCTTCTAACCTCTCACTGCAGTGCTGTGGTCCTCCCATATTCTCTCCACCAGCACAGTGACAGAGCTGTGTTAAGATTAGGTCCTCCTTCCAGACCGTCAAGCTGTCTGTGCAGCACAGTACCAAGCACACAAATCGTCTGCACCGGTGTGACCACTGCAAGTAGTGACCAGTATCACTAGTAGTATGGATATCTGAAAATCCCAGTAATCCCCTTTACTCACCTAATTTGCTCCTTGGCAAAGGTTCCTCTGCACATCTGTTAAGCATTGCATGAGCTACTGGCCTGACCCATTTTTACTGTGAAGGGAAGCATGTGTTGACAGCTTTGACACACATGCCCTGTGGATTGAGGGCCCATGAGTTGCCATTTGTGGATGGAAGAATATCTTGTAGTATTCCAACTCTTAAAACGCTTGTGCTTGTGACATAATTGGAAGTTGGGAAGGAGGACGGGATGAAGCTTTACGTTTTGCTCCCTTGTGTGTGATTTGGTGAAGATCTGCCTTCCCCCCCTGTTCTATGTTGCAAATATCTAAGAAAGGGTTCTGCTCTCCTGTGAATCAGAAGTTGCCTGTATTACATGAACTGCTGCCTGCTGTGAGGTTTCCTGTTAATATCACAGAAAAGGGTCTCTGTACTCCCACTCTGTGTGTTACATGTTGCTGCTAATGCCAAGAAACTGAAACTGAATCTACATCAAAGCTAAAAGTTTGCTATTTTGCAGGTGCTCTGCATGTGATAAGCTTTCCCCCTTTATGGTTAGCTATGCTTGCCCCAAAATAGCCTTTGACAAGCATTTGTATTTTTAGAATGAGCTGTGCTTATGTTCTGGGAGTTTGCAGACATTGGGTAGGACATGAAGGTGATGGGGTGAGAGGCTGTGATGGCTACTCAGAATGTGTCAGCACCCGTTGTTTGGCCTTTTTAACCTATTATTACAACATAGAGCTTGAAAGTTTGTCCCAGACTGCTGTAGTGGGGATTTAAGTAATTTGAGAAGCCTTAATCTCTGGGAATGAGCTGTCTGCAGAGGTTTTTTCCATCACTGACGAAAAAGTGAAATATGTTTTGCTTGCTTTTGTTCTCCAGATTCTTTATTTAAATGAGACTTGAACTTTTTTTTTATTGCCCTCCTTCCTCTCCAGGAAACTGCAGATATGCTAAAGAGTCACATTAAGGAAGAGCTGATGCAAGGCGAGGAGGATGAGTCTGTTTATGAGTCCATGGCTCATCTGTCCACTGATCTGTTAATGAAGTGTTCCTTGAATCCGGGCTCCGATGAAGAGCTTTATGAATCCATGGCTGGGTTTGTCCCGGGTGCTGCAGAAGATCTTTGTATGTATATTCATATAATTACAGCATCATAGGAAGGTTTGGGTCAGAAGGTACCTCTAAAGCTCACCTAGTCCAAGCCCTCTGCACTGGGCAGAGACATCTTTAGATCAGATTGCTCAGACCCCTGCCTCTCTTACGCACAGAGAATTAACAGCTTTTCTGCTCTCACCACATGGAAACTATGCTGCAGTTCTAACATCGGCTGACTGGTAAAATTGCTCTATGCCTTTTTATAATTGCTAGTGTACAAGATCAAGAGCTGTTTCTTCAGTGTTTTGAGGACTCCCTGAACCCTGAGCAAATAAATTAATGTATAAAAAGGAGACTAAATTTTCTACCATGTTCCGCTTTTTCCTCCTGAGGACTGGGTATCTAGGAACATTCTCACACTGACAGAAAAGAACATTAAGATGTGGTTTTACTGATAACTGGGAAACTGAAAAACAAGAGCTGAGCTTTTAGCTCAACAACTTTAGAGCAAAAGAATGTGAACATCTAGAAATATAAGTAGTGAAAAGATTATAACTGAAAAATCATTATTCTAATCTCCTTGGTTTATTGCTAAAAATAAAGAGCTAATTCTGATAAATATGCATATGTTTTAACTTTTTCGTTATTCCATTAATATTCATTGAGGCCAATTGAAAATACCAAATTAAGTACCTATGTTAAGCAATTGCTGTTCTTACTCACCTGTCTGTTTGGTCTGACTTCATCCCACTGATCTATTTTATGATTCCCATAATGAGCAGAGAATCTAGCTTCTTATATTTTAAGTACCTCCTTAAGGTACTTGAGAACTTCTAGTGTTTCTGCAGTTGTTAAATGTGCTGCCTCAGGAGAACAGCTTTCTTTCTGAAACACTTGTTCTTAATGTGCTATATTGGTCCTGGGCTGTTTTTCTCCTCTTTTAGATTAAATGATACTATAAAACACTTTTTTGTTGATTATGGAGTCCGGAAGACTGTGTTGGTTCTTTCCTTGAAATCATAAACTCTTTTCTGCTAAGGGTTGTTGGCCTCTGCAGGGATAGTTCTGCTACCAAAACCAGTATTATTCTGCCTTCAGGTGGAGATAAGCAGTAAATTGGGTTGGATTTGTAAGGAACAAAGGTGCTCTTGTTTGCGGTAATGAGAGTGAGAGAGTAGATGTTTGGTAGATCTGCCTGTAATCAGTGCACCTCTGAATGGGCTGGATTGACTCAGTCTGTGGAGGGTTAGAAAACAAGCTTAGCACTGCTAAGCCAAACTTACCTTCTTCCAGGCCTGAAATGCCCAGATCTCCCAGAAACTATGCATGGAATTTTCTTTCATGTATGCAAAATGAGCTCCCTGTAATTTAGCACTTTGGAACTGGACTCTGAAAAGCCACTCTTTCCTGCTGCTTCTGGAGTTGTAGTGTGTTGCTTCTGCACACAAAGTTCTGCTGCTTTCCATTCAGGAGTCTTTTATTGAAATTCTGTTTTCCTTACATGGTCTGTTAGTCTTTTCCTGAAGAATATTAACAGCTTGTCTGAACAGTGCTTAAAATTTATCTGTATTGTAACAAATGAGTTTTAATTG
>VYZQ01015565.1:4580-23554 GCA_013400655.1 Mystacornis crossleyi | reverse complement strand
CTTCATTTTAAGGAGTGGCAGCTGAACCAAAAAAAGAGATCAGAATCATGCCGGTTCCAGCAGGTACAGACTTACGATACTGTTTAAGAAATACAGCTGTCTCTCTAGGTATATATCATAAGCTGCTCAGTGTGGGTACATTTTTTGCCTGGTTGGAGCAGGAAGACTGCTAACATAGTCCCCCAGCTAGCAGAGTTCTCTCCTGCCATGGGGGACCTGTTCCCATTAAGCAGCAAGCAGGTAGCAGTTTTACAGATCTGTCTGTCTTGCAGTAATATTGTTAGTTTTTGAGGATCTGTATACAAGGAATTGGGTCAAATAAAGTTGGCCAAATCACCTTTCTAGAGATCACCTAGCACCTACCTGCTGGCAGAGGACTTCTGTGATGACCATTTACCTTGTTGGTTCTCATCCATTTCAGATCAGTGAAGACTCTGTGTCCCAGATAGTGTATTGACTGTAAAGCCTTAGTTGGTAGATGATCTGATTTCTCCCTGATTGTTTGTTGATGACTACAGGACTGTTCTTTGCAGCTGGGCAAGGTCTAGCAATAATCATTAGTAAAAGTAGAGTGTTTGGGTGGTTTAACTGAATAAGGGAGTCGTTTTGTTGGCAGCAGTGACGTAATGACTGGTGGAACTACCAGTCATAGTTTAAAATTTTCATTCTCAAGTTAGAGTGAGGCTCCCTCTTTAAAACCACTACCTGCTTCTTTTGGAGCCTTTTGTTCATGCTGTGGCAGTCTGGTCTCCAGTGGGTGACATTGTTTTGGAAGCTCTCAGAAAAAAGGCAAGGCTTTTCTCCTCCTGATTCTCAGTTGGAAAGGTCCTCTCTACCTGGAAGCAGTCAGAGGAGTCCCTTCTTCTATCAGTGAAGAACAGTGCTACTTCAGTAAATTTATGTAGAAGAGATGAAGTGACATGCTCTGTGCCCCAAGCCATGAGCAGCTTTCAAAGTCTCTGCTCCAAATTTTGCTTCTTGGTACAGCAGTTGTTTCATTTGCTTTTCTACCTATTCAGGGGGTTCCTCCTCTCAGATCTGTACATATTTCCCTGCTGAAAAAAGTTGTCTTTTTTCTCCCTACCATTTTGTACCGTTTTGCAAGGTATAATATGTTGCCACACAATGGTGAAGAGACTGCTCCCAGTTACATTTCTTCACTGGGGATATCCTGAATTCTGAGTTGTCCCTCACACTCTGGGATGCATGGCAGCCTTTTCTGTCCCTGCAGTCAAAATTCTGTTCATTAGGACAGAAAGGACTGTGCAGTTACCTGATTGTGGGTCATGTTTCTGTGCCAGTGTCACAGTAGAAACTGAAAAAATACAGGGAGTTTTAAACCCAATCTGCTGCTTATCTGCAACTGCCAATGAGTATGTGAACTTGACCTGAACACACATAATGAACATCAGAAAAAACCTTGGCTTCTGAAAGGCACACATGGGTTTCTGAAAGGAATAGATTAAAACCTGTTGACATGGTTTGGACTTGGAGCCAGGTCTAGCAAGCTTTGTTATAGCTTGACTGCAAAGTTAGCTAAAACATAATACTGGTTTTGTCAGAAAGCTTTTCATCTTCCTTTATCCAAAGCCCTGAAAAGAATATCTTGTAATGTTTTTAGGAAAATCTGAAACGTCTACGAGACAGCATAACCAGGAGGCAAATGGAGAAGCAAAAAAAAGACAGAAGTGCAGGTAACAGACTTTGGTTCTGATATTCTCTGGTAATGAAGCAGCTAACCATATTAAGAAGCTCTTCAGGCAGAAATGTGTCTGTGTGTATTGTGGTTCTGTGATATTTTAATATGCACATCCCTGTGCCAGTTGTCAAAAATATAGGGAAGTTGCTTTGCTCCTCATCACTTTCACAGCCAAGAAAAGGATGCCCATATCTGTGGGGTGCATCTTGATTCATTCATGTACAGTTATGATTGTCCTCATGCAATTTGGTTTAACTCTGCTCTTAAGTGCAAAACTGTCTCTTGGAGGCTATAATTGCATAGACCTTTCTGAGCTGTTCATTTTCCCTTCCAGATTTGGAAATTACAGTACCCATTCGACATTTTCATAATACTTTGGGGAAACCAGAATGTGGAATATATGAATACACCCCCAGGAAAAACGTTTTTCCACCAAAAAAGGAGTTAAAACGAGGAGACTGGAAAACAGAAAGCACATCCAGCACAACAAGTAAGCAAGCTCTGAGTGTCACCACCCCTACAGGAAAGCTGGATGGAACACACTTCCCCAGCCTGACCCTGGAGTCAACCCAGGGGACAGGACTTTTGTTCCTGAATCCCAGCACTGACATTGCCACCCCACACCTTGTATACCTTAGGCCAGCTGCTCTCAAAACTGTAAAAGCAAGTCCACGTATGCATCAAGTGGTTTGGGCATCTTTTGTCCGCATCTCTGCAGGAGGAGAACCTGAAAGCTGAGCAAAAGATTCCCTTGAGCCTCGTCGGGGAAGGGATACCACCTGTCTCCAGTTCTTAAAAGTAGATGGCAGCTGCTCTCTTATTGGAAGGGATACTCCCATGCTGTGACTGCCAGCAGGCTGTGTGCTCTTCTGGCCCGAAGGGCAGTTATATTTCAGGCTGGAAACCAGTCTCTACATGTTGTTTCTTCAACTGTTGTACATAAAGGACAGCATTTTTCATTGGTAACTCTGGGGCTTCTTAGGTTACTTGGGCAGTCTGCACGTTTTTATTATCTTCGCTTTTCATTAGGTTTAATTTGTGCAGATTAAATCCCTGCGCTCTTGCTGGGCAATTCTTGCAGAAAGCATTTAGGATCAATTTGGTCCTCAGAAAGGAAACCCGAGTTCCTGTGAGGTTACTACCTTTGTAACTCTTGGCAAGATGCAGCTGGCATACATCCAGAACAGGTGCCAGAGGCAGCTGGCTGAGCCAGTAACTTGCATACAAACAGATGTGAGAGAAGTGTTAACAAGTCTGCAGAGCTCTGTGTGCAGCTTGGAGCTCTCTCTCATGGAGTGATTGTGAGAATGGACCCTACCATAGTATTCAGCACTCTTAAGTGCTGCTGTTTGTACCAGCTGATGAGACTTACCAAAGCTAGCAGGGAGGGATTGCATCTTAGGAGAAAACCTCTTTAGCCACCATTTCAGTGTAGAGGTTTCTGAATATTAGTGTCCCAGTATTTCACAGAATGTTACCTGTTTATGACTGAAACCAGCCATAGCAGTAGGATATATGCACAGGTTTCATGGCTGGGCATAGAGCGGTGATAGGGGATACAACATCATAAAGTCTCCCCAAGACAATATGTTTGTGAATTGCTGTTACCTTTGGAGATGGCATGACTGATTGCAAAAACAATCCCTACTCTGAGTCTATGACTGTTAAATGGGTTTGCATAGATGGGTGCTGAAGGTTGTTTGAATAAACTTGTTTTTAGCTTGGAAATAGACTAGGAAGCATTCCTGTCATGGGTAAGGATTGTTGTAAGAGGAGGTAGTAAACAGCTGTTTGGAACAGTAACTTCTTAAGCAGTCACTTACTCCAGGAATGAATGTGTGACAGTGCTCAGAGCCATCTAACTTCACGCAGTTGTTAAAGATACGGGGACTGATAATTTAAATGTACGTAAGTGTTGGGTGTGTAACCCTTGTGAAAATATTTGCCTGACTTGCCAGGTGATCCTGGCATTGGATCTTTTCAATTAGATTATGATTGTGAGCATTTAACTAGAAGACTGGATAAAGAAAGATAAGGCAGAAGTCTTCTAGAAAGAAAGCATAGTTGAATGGTTTGCTTTTATGGTTTGTGTTGTGTGAAATGCTGCTGTTTGGATCCCGAACATATGAAAAAAACCCAGTGAAAATGAATTAATCTAAACAAGCATTAATTATTTGTACAACAACTAAACATGAGGTTAGAAAGAGCCCTGAGTTAGGGATTTGCAGTTAAATCATCAGGGTTTAATAATCACTTTTTCTCTTGCTTACTCACTCCAGGTAGTGCAAGTAACCGCTCCAGCACTCGGAGCATACTGAGTGTCAGCAGTGGGATGGAAGGGGATAGTGAGGTAAGCTGTCACCTCTGCTATGTACTGCTCTGCTGTCCTTAAGTACATGGCTTTGTTTTCATGCAAAAAAGAAAAGGCTCAGAGCTGGCATTGCATTTGTAGAAATGCCAAAATGTAGCCACTTCCTTTGTAAAGCTACCAAGAACCAAATTCTGCTGTTCTG
This sequence comes from Mystacornis crossleyi, assembly GCA_013400655.1. Classification (NCBI taxonomy): domain Eukaryota; kingdom Metazoa; phylum Chordata; class Aves; order Passeriformes; family Timaliidae; genus Mystacornis; species Mystacornis crossleyi. Next base: position 19,342 of record VYZQ01015565.1, on the reverse strand, counting down.
TAAACACTTCTCTTCATTTTGTAGGACAGTGAAGTCCCAGAAACAGCAAGGAGCCGCAGCCCAGTTCCTCACCAAGTAGAGAGGCTTCCTTTCCCAGAAAGGCCTCCCAGAGTGCCTCCTCGAGGTGCAAGCAGGTAAAACTAAAATGCAGCTCAAATGTGTGCTTTCAGTGAATCCATATGGAAACCTTGGACAGAAAGCAAGGCAGCTAGCAAGGCAGAAAGTGAACGTGATTTTGAACAAAGTCTACCAGACTGCTATCTGTCAACACACACTGTTAGGAATTGTAAGGTCATTGTTTCTCATCTGTAATATGTGGAGGACTCTGTTTCCTAGTTGGTAATGAGGCTATTGCAGTGCTGTCTCTGTGATTCGTGCACAGCAAGGGGCAGCACTACTGAAGCACACAACGCTTGCCATAATAAGACTGACCCAGGTGGAGTCACATCCTGCCCTTGCCAGAGATTTAGTACGTGACCCTCCTGATAATATCCTCTTGGAACATACAAAGTGTAGTGCAGGGGGAAATTTCTTTTGGCATTCTCTTGGACTTTTTTCTTTTTACAAAGTTCAGATCTCTCCAAGGCATACATGTGTAGACGTGTTACTGGTCTCAAAGAAAGAACTGCACTGGTTTTATAAAAGGTGTTGAGGAATTTTACCTTGATTTGATCACAAACTTAAATAACTTGTAAACATTCCTTTAGTCCAACCAGTGCAAGTCTATGAAATCTATTCCTCAAAAAATTTTCTCAGTACAGATACCTATAAAATTCTTCAGCTGTTAAAGCAGTAATTGCCACTGTGTGGGCGCAGCAAGTTCTGTGCTGTTGGCTGGGCTTTAGCAAGGATATAGCTGGAATTTATCTGCAGTTAGTTTGAAAAAAGGTTTTGAATCTTTCGATCTCTTCCTATTGCATCTTCATTTCAGGAGAAAGCTACCATACTACCAAAGTTTTACTCCAACCAACTAGTACAGCATCTCTTTCCACTAACAGTAGCATTACTGCAGCTGAAGAACAGAAGAAATAGCTTGGACAGGAATAGCGCTCTGGCAGCTCGGCATCTGCTCTGTTACTGAATCAGATAGCCTGTTTTTCTTCCTGTATGACTATTGCTTGTACAGTATTCTTACATATGATGTTATTGCATACAATATGTTGTTCCAGAACTCAATTTTCTACTGCTTTTACATGCATTTTCATTTTCTGTCTTTTTATAGGCCTGTAAGCTGTGAAAGCTTTTATCCTCCACCTGTGCCCCCAAGAGGTCGCTGAATCTCTCAACATCTGTGGAATGTGAAATTTTTTTCTGTTTATATATGTGTTTGTACAGATTTTTTTGGCTGTCTTAAATTATTTATGAGTGGGACACAAATAATTTCATCCCCTTTATCCTCCCTGAAGCTCTGGTGACTTTTCCCATGATTTTCACTGGGACTTCTTGGCATTGTATAACTTCTTTTAGTTGAAAGAATTTTGGTGCTTTGAGGCTTCAGGAAAAGGCATCATCATTGGGAAGAACACTGTCTTGGGAGCCCTGCACCAATATGAAGTTGCTGTTTGATCAAGGAAGCACACGTGTCCCTTTAGGAACTAAATCCTGATAAGCATTGTTACCAAACCCCTCAGTATAGTCTACCAGGGCTCGACTGGAAAATATGCTTGAAAAAGTAAAGAAAATAAGAGATTTGAAGAATGCTCATTACAGTAGGAGGAGGTGAATGTACTACTGCTTGGCATAACATTTTGGATATAGTTACACTGACCTCTCAGAAGGTGTAGCATCCCCCTCTAGCAATCATTAAACCATGGGGGGGATGATAAATTGTCTGTCTTCCAAGAATGTATTTTGCATACAGCCTTGAAAATGCCTTTCCTTTTCCTGTTCCCTCCCAGAAGATGACAGACAAGGTATTGTGTATGCTGTATTTACCATGAAAATTCCCAAGACAGCTGGTAAGGGACCTTCTGTATCACAAACCAGCTGTACTTAAACCTTTTTCAGGGAGAGTGTGGGTATGGTGTTACAAAATCACATGACTGAGCTCTCAAATTAGAGAAGGAATTGGTGGCAGTGCTGTGTTCTGTATCTCTTACATGTGGTCATTATAGCAGCAATATGAAGGCATTTCACTTCATACTCTGGAACAGTACTAAGTCTCCAATTATCACCACACACCCCTTACAGGTATCAGCTGTGTTTCAGCTGGCTGCAGTGGAAACACAGCCTGGGGGCAGGACTCTGCTTGCTCTACTGTTCCTTTCTACCAGTGAATCTGCAACAGCTATGTCCAGCCTTTTTTCTGCCTGAGGGCTTACAAACTTCAGGACGCTTCCTGGCTTGGCTCTCTTCCAGGCCTTGAAATCTTCTGTGCATATCCCAACCCTTAGGGGACAGGTTTAAGGCTCTGGTTGTCCCTGAGTGACAGAGATGGGAATTCTGCAAGATAACATTCAGGGTAGAGAATTAAACACCATTGCCTACTTGGTTTTTCAGGGATGAAGGACGGGGAATGGCTTGAAAAAGACAGAGATACATCTGTGTTAGGTGATCCCTAAGGTACACGTAGGACATGTAGAGCTTCTGTCCGATCATGCCCACTCCCCTTCATCTGTAGGAGAGCAGGTGACAGAGTTGCAGTTCCTTTCTCTTGCGGGGTGGCAAACCCAGTGTGTGAAGCTGCAGCAGTGACAGCAACTATGACTTGACCAGCACTGAATGAAGGTGAAGAAGCCCCCGCTGCTTTCAGGGATATAGGCAAATGCTAAATATCATCTGTGCATTAAACTCACAGGGTTTAGATGACTCCAAATCCAGTTCAAATACCTTCTCCTTTTGATGACAGAGGGATGCAGATGTTGTGCTGCAGGCCTATAGATACAGAGATGTCCTTTCTGTTTTGTTTTTTTTTTTTATTTTTTAAAGGAACCTCAGTGCTGTCTCCAGTAACTCTGGCACTATAGACTCTCAATGACAGTCTGCTTTTGTTCAGAGTAGCCAGGGGAATGGTGAGGGGAGAGCTGTCTTCCTATGCTCTTCTTGGAATGAAACAGTATTTCCAGCACTATTAGTTCAAGTTGGAAGGAGGTTTTGGTGCTGAAATGAGGAAAATAGTAGCAAGGAAAAGTGAAGAAATTAGGGATAAAAGAGAGAAACCAAAAGAAGAAATTCAGCAGCTTGATTTTCTTCAGCTGTCACATACTTTGGTTTGCACACAGCTCCCTGGTTTTGCTCAAAAATTCCCTATCTTCTTGGTGCTGACTGCAGGTGTGCCCCAGATCTTGGAGCTGTGACGTAGTAAGAGGTATTTGTCTGCTTTCACATCTGTCAGGTACAGCATAAAGTAGATTTGTAGGATATGGGTAAAACTGTTATAAGGCAGGAAAGGAAGAGCAAAATATGTAAGCGTATCATGCAGATTTCCCAAAGCTGTTGGACTGAAGCAGCCCAGGGCTCCATCTTTCTAAGCTAATTTTTAATTCTGCATCCCCTCCTTGTTATAGCCAAATGTCCTCTATGGGAGGGATTTATCTGAGCATTTGCCTTTGCAGAATCCTCATACCATGGCTGTGAACTGGATTTTTATTGATTGTGCTGTGGAGAGATGATTATATCTGAATTGCTGAAAAGTAGCCCATAAGCAGCCTTTCAGTCCCTCTCCCATTTGAAGCTTAGATACTTCTGACGTGACCTATCATATGAAGCCAAATGCTGGGGCTCTGGTTTGGTGGAGAGGTGAGCTGGGAAAGGGGGAGCTGAGCCATACTATAAATGCATTCTGATCAGGCCCCTTCTGCACTGCTTAAGGGAGGGAATTTGAAAGATGCAGCTGTAATTTCAGGTGTTCCTGTCTCACTTTTGCTGGATTAGTGAGGGATCTCCGTGACTGACCATCACTGCAAGACTGCCACCCTATCGAGGAGAAAAGGAACAGCATTAAAATGGTTTTACTGTTAGATGCAAGTAAACAATTAGGATGCAGGCATGACTTCCAAGTCTCTTACAAGCCAACAGTGATGCACCTGCTTAGCCACCAAAGTGCATGTACCGCTTTGGGTTGGATTCATCTAGTTGCTTTAAGCCTCTTGCATCTCAGTGTATGGAGTCCCTGTATCTGTAATTTGTGCTGGTGAGCATGTGATGTGTGTTGCTTCCATCCAGGATGAGAAGTGCACTGAAACCGAAGATCAGAAGAGACCAGAGAAGAAAGGAATGCATACAGATTGCTGGTTACTTAAGAATGTACTTGGGAGGGAAAGTGGGAATGAACAGTATTTCTGATGCATATTAGAGTTCAAGGACTGAACAGGTAATAAAATTGCTGGTAAAAACTTAAGTGACCTGGCCAGTTGTAGGGGCATCAACCAATCCACCAAACTCAGGTGGCAGCTGGCAGGCCTGGGGAAAGTGTTCTTTGTACAGCATGCCTTGCAAATCCTGCTGCAACAGGATTGGCTACAACAGATGGCTCTGGTTGGCCCTGTTGCTGACTTGAGAGACTTAAGTACTGAATAAACTGAAGATGCTGAAGCTTCCTTTCTGTCTCCCAAGGGTAAGCTACTCTGTTTTGGACTGAGATGCAATGACTAGAAAGAAACATATGGTGTTATCAAAACTGTCTAAGTTTTCTTTTTTTTTTTTAGTCTGTGTGTGTGTAATACAGGCATAGCTTTTGCATGGGTTTTGGCAAGTATCTCTCTCTACAGGGACCTCACTTCTGCTGAAATAGTGCATGTACTCTCTGGAAAAGGCTTCATATAAATGTACCTTGTGAAATATGTTCGGGGAAGGTAGACTGAATGTATAAAACCACAAAGGGAAAAGCTTTTAGCATAGGTATGGTGGTAACAGGGAAATCGGTTTTCTGCATCATTCCTACAAAGCATGGATGACATGTAACAGCATGGAGTTCCTGCCTTCTGCTCATGTCCTTTGTTGTCTTGTCTGCTTATTTGTTGGCTCTCTTTGAGAAGATGGTATCGCCCCCTGGTTTTTTAAAGAATACATATGATAGCTTTTGAAATTTTTTATTTAATTTAAAAGTTGTCTGATGAATCAGTGTTCAATACAATGAGCTTTTTGGACTGGGGGCTTTGTTGGGTTTTTTTGTTTTTTTTTTTTACTGTGGACTTGTAGTTTGAGGTAGGTCCAAGTTTGGAGGCAGGGTTGTAGGCTTTGTCTTAGCCAGCACTGACAGAAACCTTATCCTACGCGCAGTCCAGATGTGGCTGTGCCGCCTCAGCGCTTGCCCTGGCCCCTGTGCTCCCGCTGCTTGTGTGAGGGGTGTAGAGAATGGGACTGTATTTCACAGAATCACAGAACTGATGAACTTGAAAAGTCCAACCTATGTCTGAACACCACCGTGTCAACTAGAACATGGTACCAAGTGTCCGTACAAGTTTTCCGTGAACACCTCCAGGGCCAGTGCCTCCACCACCTCCCTGAGCAGCCCCTTCCACTGTTTGATCACCCATTCCGAGAAGAAATTGCGCCTAGTGTCCAAGCTTGAGGCCCTGTCCTTTTGTCCTGTCACTGGTTGTCTGGGAGAAGAGACCGACCCCCGCCTCTCTCCAGCTTCCTTTCAGGCAGTGGTAGAGAGTGATGAGATCTTCCCTAAGCCTCCTCCACTCCACGCTCAACAACCGCAGCTTCCTCAGCTACTTCCCCCCACCACCCGACCCCCCCCGGCCCTGTGCTCCAGAGGGTACTTGTACAGAGGCCTGGGCCACGATGTTCCCAAATACTTTTAGATTATTTTATCGATGAAAATGAAATATCAACTCCCATTCCATCCCGTAAGAACGGAGCTTCCACGCGCTCCTGCCGGCCGTGCTGTGCCCGAGGCCCGCGGGGCGCAGGCACTCCGGGTCCCGCCCGCGGGCCCNCGGTGGGCAGGAGGGACGGGGAGCGACGGGCCGCGGCCGCGGGGGGAGCGGGCGGCTCCCGGCCCGCGGGTCTCCTTCCGCGCCTGCACCGCCGCTCGGGCTGTTCTGGCCGCGCGGGCCGGAGTCGGGCCCCGCGCTCTGGTTCGGCATAAGGGAGGCGCCGGGGCGCTCGGGGCAGGGCCGCCGGGTTCTCTGATCCGGTTTGCACATCCTTGTGCGATCGGGCGCGGTGTCCCACCTTTTCCTGGAGCTGATAAATGCTCCGGCAGGTACGCGTGCTTTGTTTGGAGAGCGCTGTTTGTTCTGCCCTCGTCTCGGGAGGATGTTTGCTCTTGCTTCAGAGCACAAGCCCGAGCCGGAGCGCGATTCTGACAGCCCCGCGGGACACGGGGGGACAGCCCGCCTCGGGGAGAGGCAAGGGATAGCGTGGGAATGGGCTGGGGAGTGGGAGCAGGACGGGGACACTGCCACGGACCCGCAAGGAAAACGGGTGTATAAAATACTGCTGATTTGAGCGCTCACCTCCTGAGCTTATAGAATAGTTTTTCTAAAGTTCTTGCATTACCCAAGAAGAATCTCTGGGAACTAAATACCAGTGCTTCGTCGGTCTCTGATTTTACATCAGAGTGTTGCTTCCCATGGCTTTCAGTGTGAGAAGGTGGAAGTTTGTGTGATGAGCTGAGATATGATTTTGGTACGAGACTTTCCTGAAAACCATGTCTGTTTCCTGCAAGTGGAATTCGAGTGGGTTCGAATGTGGTTATGATTAAACACTGGGCTTGTCTGGCTGTCAGGTCTTTTTTTTTCTCTTGAGCAGCCTGGCTGGTAAACACTTGCTGAGTTTTTTAACATAGTTTTCTCTACGTGAGGTGTAGTAAAGCTTGCCGAGTGTTCTTAATAAAACAGATAAATAGTTCTGATAGTTTTTGTATAAGTGATAGGTAATTAGTTGCCTCATTCCATGCATTTTTGAACTTTAAAACTGGTTAGGATTGTGTTTGTGTTTTACAAGGGAAGGGGAATTGTTGGTGCTGCAGTTAATGACAGAAAAGTTAATCTAATACTGAGTACTTTCAAGAAACAGATATTCTTTGAACTAGTTTAGGTCCCAGTTCTGTTGCTGAACCTGTGCTTTGGAGTTAGGCTTCTGCTGAGGTGAGATGGTTTTCAGCATGTGTTTATTTTAAGGGCTGGTTGACTTGAGGGTTTATTCATTGTTAATAGTGGTAATCTTCTAGGGGCAAAAAAGCTGTCATTGAATTTATTTGGTTTTGAGCTCTCCCTTCAAAAGTGATTTCGATGGTTCTTGGGTCTTCTGAATGATTACCTAAATAATTGCCTATGGAAATCACAAATTCCTTTTGAAGGCTTGTCTTTTTTTTTTTATCTAAACTACTCAACTCTGAGGGATTATAACTCTATTTTGGTTTAGTATTCTTGTTCACATAGAGTCCAGTTTATTAACATCATGTGATAGGTTAGGAATAGTTGGTGTAGAAAGACAGTTACCTTTTTTTAGAAGGCTGTCTCCTTGCTTGGGTATTTTGATACTTTAATCTTGTATGGGAGATTGGAGTGGAAGCATTAATAGCATGAATGGAACATGACCAGGGTTTTGCAGTAGTATACTGATTTTGAGATAAAGATCCTGAAGGAAATACTCCTTAAATACTGCATTTTAATGAATTTAAGTTTCAAGTATGATTGTACTTGGAAGTTTAATTTTCTTATAATCAAAGTGCTTTACTGCATTTTGAAGGCTCTGCTCACTTTTGGAGAAGTGGAAGGGAAATTTAGGATTTGATAAACTAAATTTTCACTTTAAGACTCGAGACCTGTTGGTAGGAGTACACATCCTTATCCTGCCGTTTGCTCAGTGTGCAGCTCCTCGTGCGCAGACACACGGCCTGCCTGGGGGAAGGTGTGCTGGTGCATCCTGACACAGCTGTGCGGGGCGTTATCAGTGCTGAGCACGTTGGACATACAGAAGTGCTGCCTTAAGCTTTTAATGCGACTGTAACGTGGAAGAGTGTGCAAAATGTGCGCTATGATATGTATTATACATATCCTTTATTTTGTAATTCTGGACTTCTAAGCAAATACTATAAAAAGTAATTGTGAGAGGACTCTGTATGAAGCTCTAGGTCTATACTATTGTTTCTGGAGATATTAGGTATGGATAGTGTCATTGAATCAATAGCTATATCCTTTGTCTTAAATTTGAATTAGTCTTTAAAAATCATACCTGCCTTTCTTTGGAGGAAGAATAGTATGAATACAATTACAAGATAAAGACATGGGTATTTAAAATCAATAGTAAGTGAAGTTTTTGACACAGCATTTAAAATCTCCATTGTCTAAAGACAGTAGACCCACATAACTTCAGACCACAAGAGGAGCTAACTGAAAACTTGTCTGGTGATTCTTTAACTTACTTCCATGCTTCAGAGCGTGTCATGTACTTGCTCGTTGCCTGTATTCTAATAATTGCAATATTTTTTGAGTTGTCCTTTTATTTGTGGAAGTGATAGTATCAGTGTGGTACTGGTGGCCTTACCACAATGTACACTGATCCTGCAGCAACAGGGCTGGGGGGCTCCTGCCTGGCCTTTGCTTTCTCATCTTCTCTTGCTAGACTTGTTGGAATTGATGATGAAATAGACAAAGCATAAAACATTCTGAAATATCCTGTGGTTTTTGTTGCAGGAGAGTGGTCTAGGGAGTAGGTGGCATTTTAATGTTGCTTCATTTTAATTGTCTGTGCTCTGTAAGCATGGAGATGCATTAAAACATTGAAAAATAAACAAAACCTAGCCTATATTGTGTAGCAAAATTCCATATTTATTATGATTGAGAAAAGCATTTTTGCTTGACTTATACCCCGATGAAGTACGTTAAAGCCCTGACCATGTAAAGCTTATTTAAAATTAATATATAAAATTAGGAAGTTTGTACAGTATCTGAAAATTATCCATTAGAGAAACACTGTGGAAAACATTTCAGTGCATGTAAAATACTTATTTGCATATGAAGTTGTGTGTAGATGAGCAGCCTGATTCCGCTTTGAAGTTGTATTTCCATTTTGAAGAGGTGAAATAGCTCTCATGGAAGCAGGACGTGGTGAGCCTGAGCAATCTTGTGCATCTAGGAAGCGTAACAGTAAAAGTACTGCGTGTGCAGTAGTTCAGCCTGTGCTGCTGGTACAGTTCTAGCCACATCTTGGTGAGGCCTACAATTCAGAGAGAAATGAAGAAGTGTTACTAGAAATGGCCTGCTTTGTCCAAAGGAGAGTGTGAGGCCGAAATCCACAGTTTAATAGGGTATGGATGTGAGCTGCGAACATTGAGTATTATCACAGTGCTTGACAAGTAGAATATCTGTAAGATACTGAGCAATACAAGCCCAGGATATTGCTCACCAGGTGAGTCTTCCCTGCTGCCTCTTGTATTTCTTGTCCTGCTTCTACAGCTTTGCTTTGCCAGTGACAGATAATGTAGGTCTTTTTTTTCCCTGAAAGATGTGCATTGTGGAGAGCGTCATTCCAGATTTTTATTTGAGAAAAGGAGTAAAATTGCATATTTTCTGAAAGGAACTGTCTTGATTTGAATTTATTTTGCTGAATCACCACATGATTTTGGCAGTTGTAATCCTCTTTTTGTCTCCATGTTTGTTTTTTTTTTTTGCAAAGTGTTTTCTTGGTTTGAAGAAGAATATCAGCAACCTGACAGTCTTCTTCTTCTGCAGCCTTTTGTATAGTGACTTAATCTAGCCTTACTTGTTTTGTAGAATGAATAGTCTATTTTTAGGGTTACCATGCTAATTTCTACAGTTGTGCGAGGAGAACATAAAGTTGCTTTCCACACGAGTGCCCTGCTGGGTAACAGGAAAGAAAGATGCGTGAGCTATACTGAAGGTAGTCTCAGCATTGATATACTTGAATAATTTCTAGACTGTATAGATGTAGGGAGATTGTCTTGGTATTATGCCTCAAAGTGGTGCACACCCCCAATTTTTCACTAGTTGTATTACATGGAAGAGATGCACTCCTGGCCAGGTCAGGCTGCACAAGCTTGCTGCTAGTTTAGTGGAACTGGAGTGGACCCGTCAATACTGGCAGCAAGGAAGAGATTTAGATGGGTTGGACGTGATTTTAGCTTGTACAGACACATCCTTGCAGCCCAGTACTCTGAACAGGCAGTGTGGCCATATTGTACTGCTTTGGAACAGATGTCCTCAGCTGTGATGAGAGTTGTTGACGATGTGTAGTTGCACTTGAGGTGCAGGTTGGTCCTCCACTACTGGGTTGGCAGTTACAGAAAAAAGTTCCCAAAGGTTTATCTCCCCTTAATCCGACTGTGTTAACAGCTATATGGTAGGTAACTTGTGTTGATGCTGAGACTTTTCAGGCTGCATCTATAAAAATATCATTATATATTCCACATAGTTACTGAAATTACTGAGCTGATATTAAACTTAGTGCAGAAAGATATGCAAAGCTTACAGACATTTTTTCATAAATTACAGTAAGTGAAACATAAAATTGTGTTTTGTAGTCTTATCTCACATGTGGAAGTACTGAACTATGTGAAATGTGGCACCATGACCAAGTTGTTAAATGTTTGTGTCTGTGAATATAATTAGGATATCTGAGCAATATGCAGTACATTATCCTTTCATATGAACCCAAACCAGAAGAGCTTGCTGAGATATATCAGCGTACAGATTGCAGCAACTTATTTGTTGACCTTCTTTGCCTTGTCATTTACTATGTTCATCTTGGCTTATTTTATGTTCTCTCTCTCAAAGCATGGCCTTTTTGCTGAAAGGTGTATTATATTAAGCCTTCTCAAAACCTAGCGGCCCTCATAAAGAGGTGACAGTACAGCCTCCTGTGAGATACTCTAGTGCTTTGTCTTGCCTAAATAAGTTTTCCTTTGTGTTGACACTATTTGTTGTAGATGTTTTGATATTATGAAGGCACTAATGAAAAAGAAAACAAACCAAACAAAAACCCCACCGCCAAACCGCCACACGCTGGAACTCTTTAATAGCACTGTGTTCTTACCACTAGATTACCCTTCCACTAGGCTAAGCATGTAAGGATGAGATATGTCAGAGAAATGTATTTAAATGTGAAAGCTCATCTTTGTAATTGACAATGAGCAAAACCCAGCACATGTAAGGAGAAGGACATGTCCTTGAGTTCTGCTAGACACCACCCCCAAATTCAAGCTGAAGTTGTTTAAGTTGTTTTGCTTCCTACAGCAGTCTCAATTTGGGGAGGCCACCGGGAGCACCTGATGGGTGGCAAACGGCTGTAACTAAGGACTGCTGTGAGTGAGGTGTAGCCTTGGCCAGCTGAGGTGTTGTGTTCGTTTCTGTAGCAGTCCTGAACAGATGTATCTCGTGCTGTTCTGGGGTGGTTGTGAGAAAGGAGGAAGTAATAAATGCAGAGTGAATTCTTTGCTTACATTTGATCTGGCTGCTTTACTCTCTAGAGCAGGCTGATGGCATCCTGGAGTTACTGTGGGAAAAGCTTGTAAGCCCTGAAGAGGAACTAAACAGCATGCAGATAAGAGACAAGCAAGGACCAAGTTTTTTGTTGCAGATGTTGTAATTACTATTTAGTTACATTGGTAGATCAGAAAATGCAGCAAGATTTTGCATATTATGTTCTTAATCAGTTGGTTTCTGCCTCTTCTTTCACTTCTGGGATAGTTCCAAAAATGTGGAGGTCCCAGCTCAGTATGAAGCACGTCAGAAACAAGCAGCTAAGTAAAGCAGTGGTCAGTGCTTTCTTTATTCAGGCACCATCAAAGATGAACTCTCAGACCTAAGGATGTTGTCATATTCTATTACTGAAGGTTGAACAGAGACATAGGTCAGCTCACATGTAAGCTGTACAAGTAGTGCTAAAGTGGGCTCTTGACAAGTTAAGACCATTTTGAGAAAGGGCTGGAAATATGTTCTGCAGCTGTTGGAGGAAGAAACAGAAGACACGATAGACATAACAGGCTAGGAGGAGATATGGACCAGCCTGTCCCGTGCTCCCTTGGCAAGAGCTAGAGGCAGATTCCAAGTGCAGATTCCACTATCTGCTTCTGTGGCTGAGGGGGTTGGAACTGTGATTTTGCTTTCTTTTTGTTTTCTTTCCCAACTTTCTTTGGACAACTGTGCTGCACTGGTATAACCTTCCCGGTTGCTGGCAGAGAGGAGGAATGTTACTTTGTCTTGCTGTGTTGTTTACATTTTCTCCTTAGACATTCTTTACCTGTCAAAAATGTTCTGAAGTGTGTACTCTGCAAAGGGGCAGGTTTGTGAAACTGATAGGTGTTTGGTCTCTGCTGCAGCTCAGAATGAAATTAGTAAGATATTTTAAGTTTCTTGTTGGAAATCACTCACATAAGAGGCTGGAATGACCCTTGTACATCTTTGTAAACAAAACAGATGAGCCTTTAGTTGAGATGGCATGTTAGTTTAGAGGGATTAAATTGTTTTCCAAAGCATGTTTGTTTAAATCCTTGAGTTAACTTTAAAACACCTCATGTGAAGAATTTTTTGCATTCTGCATGTACCTAATTATTTCTGCATTAACCTCTTGGTATGACTGTGGTTGTTCAGAATAAATGGAGTTGAAGAACCTTTGTTCATTTGTTGAAAAGGGAGATACAGAACTGTATTCAGTGTTTTGGCTGTGCACTATGTAATAGTTATATCTATTTAACTTTTTACTTTCTTTTTTTCTCCAATATGTTCTGTGTCTGTGTTTTGTTCTTATAATAGTGCTTTACACTTCTGTACCTAAAAAAATTCAGGACCTATACGGTGATTTGCTTTCATGTGGATATAGTTATAAGTAGGGTTTTTTCCTGCCATAGAAGTTATATTGCTGTCCCTGTCTCTCCTATTCTGTTGAAATTATAGGTGAAGAAGTTGTGTTGGGTGAAAGGCTTTGTGTAGTAATCAGCAAATCTGATACCTTATCCAGATACATACAGATATAATGCAAGTTACTATTTCAGCTCACATAATTTTCCTGAATTTGTCCAGTATTCGAATACTGATATATTAATGACTTTAAGTACTTTTTTTGTTGTTCAGATGTAATAAGGGCTTGAAAAAAATTACTGGCTCCTAGACAAGGAATATGTTTTCCTTGCTAACAGTAGCTGTAGAAAATGAAGAGTGAATGTTCCCAGAGAGAATTTCAGACTTCTTGCTGTTCTGTTTTTTCACTGTGAGAATGTTAGAAATGCATCAAAATAAAGTTTTTCTGTCTGACTTTGGCTCTTGGCTACTGTAGGTATGCAACAGTTTTATTTTCGTGCCTCCTGTGAGGCATTGTGCTTTTCTGGGAATTTTGAATGCAATTTATATCCTTGCAAAAATGAAAGGGAGCTGCATTTTAGGAAAATACGGTATATCTATCAGTGTGGGTAGATTGCCTGACTTCTTTTCTGAGATCTTTTTAACAAAGACATTTATTTGGTGTTTCCTTTCTTTCAGTTGAGATAAGCAGAGTTTTGCTTTTAATTGATCTGTGTTTTCACAAAATTAGTAAAAGCTTATTTATTTTCACGACTTGTGCTTTTTTCCACTTCTGCTCACTGCATCTTCTATGTCTTTCTTAAATCCCTCTCATCTGATACTTCACTGATAGGCTCTAGGAAACTGTATGATCAACTTGGCTTTTTGTTTCCTAAGAAAGCAGGCTGAACATTTTATCCTAGACTCCATATCATGCAAAGACAAAAATGCTCAGCTGTCTTTAAATGTAACTGTTGCCTCAGTTTTTGCTCAGTGATTGAGCAATCCTGCCCTTCTAGTTAATATGAATGAGAGCTTCTTGAACATTTTTATTCTGCTGGGCTTCTCATCTAACTCAGTAACTTTATCTTTCAGTACCAAGATAAAGAGGAAGTTGTTCTATGGATGAATACTGTAGGACCCTACCACAATCGCCAAGAAACATACAAATACTTCTCTCTCCCCTTCTGTGTGGGATCAAAAAAAAGCATCAGCCATTACCATGAAACCCTAGGGGAAGCGCTTCAAGGAGTTGAATTGGAATTTAGTGGTCTTGACATCAAATTTAAAGGTAAGCGATTCAGAGTGCATTTAGTCGCTTAAAAAATATACACACTCTTCAAACTTGATCTTTTAATGAGAAGAACTGAAATTTTGTTGCTGCTAGCAACTGATTGTATTTTGTATTGGTACACGCTGCAGGGTTGTGTACTACCACTGGCTTTTGAGTTTACAGTGAAGTTTCCATCTGTGTGCCCTTGAAGGAATATGCTTGCAGCAGATATGTGCTTCTGAAGTAACTGGTGTCATTTTACAAAGTAAAACTAAGTTTTCTGCAGATGAATGTTTGAATATGTACTGGAATTAATATTCTGGAATTACCAATTCTGAAGATGTAGTTTTTTCCTGTGATATTGAATACTTGCAGACTTGCTGCGATTGCAAAGGAGTAGCAAGGACTCAACATCTCAAAGTTCCACCTCAGCACAAAGTTGATGATTGTATCCTTCTCGTTACTGTCTAGTTTAAAATAGCTTGACAAATACCTTTTTAGTATTGTCTCCAACTCATTATATGCCATCAGGATGGAGCAGGATGACGCTGGTCTGTTTTTTTTTTCCTGTTGTTTCCTGTCCTCACCGTCTTGCCATACTGTTCCAGAGAAAACATTTAACTTCTTTCGCAAATATATTTCTTGATACTAAGGCCTGAGTCTTCTATTGCATAATTTCTCTGTGTGTGTCCTTTCAGATATCTGTAGCTAGTAATTGCACAACTTCAAATAGTTACCAGATTATTTTTGCCTCTTGAATTTTAACATTTATAAATTTAATTCAGTTTGTGCTT
>VYZQ01015564.1:60607-78122 GCA_013400655.1 Mystacornis crossleyi | reverse complement strand
TCTCACTGTTACTAGCCTGTGTAGTATTTTGACAGTGGAAGCCCTATGTAGTTGACCACTAATGTGTTTTGGGTTTTATTAAACTGAAATTTATGTCAAACAGCCAGTTTCTCTGCCATCTCAGACCTCCCCAAAAATCTGTTTTCTAGTGTCCTGTCAAAGAGTTCCTAATGTCTGAAAATTTTGGACGACTTCTTGAATGAGAAGTGTGTGTGTTTTCTGGCTTACTTCTAACCATTTCTGTTCCTGTTAATCTGTGTAACACCAGCATAAACTGAGACAATGTTACCAGAGTGGTCATCTTTAGTCCTCTAATGAGCAGGATCCAGATTCCAGTGTCTGAAATTTGTTATGTCGTATGGCTACTCACCTCCCCATTGTCTGCTGCAGCCTTGTATCTGTGGAGCATCAGCTCTCCAACCAACTCATTGTGTGCATCTCGAGTGGTGCCTTACTGCCTTTTTCACTTGCTCAGCTTGATGTTTAAGCTGCTAAAAGAGCAGCAAAAGTGTCAGCCTCATCTGTATCTGACACTGTCACTGGTGTAGTCAATTTTACTAATCATTAACTAGTGTGCCGTGTGTCTTAATACTGGAATACCAATTGAAGATGTAGAACTGTGCCACTTAGATAGGTGTTTGATGCACTTTTTTCCATTCCTGTCAAGAAGCTATAGTAACAACAGAAAGAAATCTGAAACCATAGAGAAAAACAGATGGCTGTAAAAACAGATTAAAATATAATGGGAAGAAAGAACAGGTCCTGAAGAGAGGACATTCCTGAAGAGAGACCACATTTTTCTGTGGTCCTTCTTAATGCATCTTACAAGGTCCTTCTTAATGCATCTTACAAAGCATCACCAGGGGAGTCTAAATACCATTTTAATAAGCAGTATTTAAATGATCTGTAACAGAATAACAATTATGTTTAAACCAAATCTGATGAATATTCAAAACAGCAACCAAAAATTATTTCCGTTATGTATATAAATTTTTTTTATTTGCAGAAAAGAAACTGAGCAAAATTGTTTATTTTTCATCAGCTTCTCACAGTTTTTTTGTTTTCATTAGAACTGTGGCCTTGTACATGTAGCATGTGACCAACGTTCCCTGTCCTTTTCTAGAAAAAAAATTGAACAGTTCTTGAAGCAGGAAGTGTGGGCTTTTCAATAAAATGTCTTAAGATGTAACATTAGGTGCAAGAAAACTTTCTAATTATTTGGTAAATGCAACTGAATTGTAGTGACTAATCAAGGACTGATGTACAAGTTTCATATAATGCTATATTTGCTGTTTTTTCTAGTGGCCAAATATAAATCTAAGGAACTACAAAGATGAACAGTTGCACAGGTATGTAAAAATAATGTCGACTTTCTTTGAAGAAAGAAATTTGGAAAAACTGGTTTTTAGTGTTGCAATAAAATATTCTGTAGATGTGTCACATTTCTAAAACCTCATCTGTAAATAAGCAGTTAAAGTGTAAATTTGGATAATTAAGTTGCAATATTTACTTTAAATGAAGTGTTTTAAGCTTTAAAGGTGTTTAGGCTTCCTTTCTAAGCACAGATAATTTATATATTTAGTCCCTTATGAGTCATACCACCTTTGCAAATGCTCAGGTTAATTTTAAACCTTAAAAGTGTTACTACTTGGTAATTTAAACAGTAGTGTTTTATGTCAGAGCTTGGAAAATTTTTACAGAGTTAAGTCTACAGTTGTACAGTTTTTTAACNAGTCCCATTGTTATCATAGCCATAATTTAATTTTATGTTTATATTTTTTCTGGGTTTTCCTGAAATATTAATTGCCAATCTGTACTTTCGGATAAAGGATTATTTTCCAAATATGGTGGTTTATAACATTGCTTCTCTAAAGGAATATCTTCAGTCCTGACTGTGACACCAACACACACTGCTCAATCTAGCTATGTGGGACAGTGTTCCTATTGCATGGTTTTGTGCTGCTTTCAAGCATTAAGTGCCTAAATAATTTAATTCCAAATAAATTGGGAAAATCTAGAATTGAATTGGTGTGATGCTTCTGTAGTTCATTGATCCTTTCTTCAGAATTGGAAATGGCTTTAAAATGCTGTTACTCCTGTTTAGTTATAAGTCCTTAAGTCATTAAGCCCCAAATCTCTCTAGTTATAAATCGTTATAAGTCTCATTATAAGTCATTATAAGCCCCAAATCTCTCTCGTTTCACTGCTGGTCATAAAACATTTTTGTCCCCTTTGTTTTTCAAGTGTAAATTACAGTTATTTCTCCTTCCATAAGTTGATCCTTTTGTTAGTGTTGTGATGATATTACAGCCATTAAAGTGAAATTCCAGTATTTTTATTAAGATTCCTTTATTTCATAGAGATACAGTTAATGCAGTGTGTTTTTACACACAGGATCACAGAATCATGAAAAATGGTCATTGAGTCCAACTGTTCACTGCTAAAACATGTTTCCAAGTTTCATGTCCTTGTCATTTAAATCCCTCTGGGACTGGTGGCTCCAACAATTCCCTGGGCAATTCAAATGCCTGACCACTCTTCTAGTCCAGAAATTTTTCTTAATATCCAGTCTAAACTTCCTTTGGGACAACTTGAGGCCTTTTCCTCTTAATCTGTCACTTGTTACCTGGGAGAAGAGACCACCCCCACCTGGCTACAGCCTCCTGTCAGGGAGTTGTAAAGAGCGCTGAGGTCTTCCCTGAGCCTTTTCTTCAGGCTAAACATCCCCAGCTCCCTCAGCTGCTCCTTGGCTCCTTGGATTTGTGCCCCAGCACCTTCCCCAGCTCTGTTGATCTTCTCTGGACTCACTCCAGCCCCTCACTGTCCTTCCTGTAGTGAGGGGCCAAGGGTTCCAAAAATTGAACACACGCACGTTGATATACACACATACATGCTTAAATATACACATAGATACATATGTATATAAATTTGTATGTCAGTATATATTTATTGCTAGTAACCCAGAATAAAATGCACTTTATTTGACAAAACTTGAATAAGGTCTCAGGTTTTCTTTATAATTGGTCCTGTATTGGAGTTGGAGATAGTGGATTACTCTGACTTTTTCAATACGAGTGCAGTTCTCTAATGAAGTTTTCTTAATGCCTGACATATCTACCTTCTGGTGGAACATTCTGTGTTATTTTAAAGCACAAATGTGTTTACTTTTGATGAAGAATTCGTGAGAGGAGGATCTTTGCTGAAGACTTACTGCTGTGATGCAAAACTCAAGCTACATTGCTTTCTGTGATTTAAAAAGTCTTGAGAGTGTGTTTGCAATCACTGTGTTAATGCTTCAGAAGTAATTAAATGAGGTGATTGGAAATACTGTTCTTGAATAAAGGAGACGTTTTCCTGGCAGAACACGAAAATTTGTTTTTCACAATAGTGGTAATTATTATAGCCAAAGAAAACTCAGGTCACAAGATCCTTTTTTAAGCTCTTTGTTAGTCTAGATAATACAGTCTTTGAAACTTGCCACAGGATAAATTACAGCAGAATAAATTATGAGAATCAGAAGGAAGCTATGGCTTCTGAGAGCATAGAGATTTTAAGCTCCTTTACTTGCATTAAGTCATGGTGTAGAAAACCCTTTAAAACACACAGTACAGCAGCATCTCTGGAATTGTGTCTGAATGGACTCGCCACTGTTACCTGCTATTCTTTTGATAAATTTTTAAAACTTACTGCCAAGACACCAGTTCAATTATAACCCATTTTTTCTACTAGCATCATTTTGTATTGTGGGATTGTCCTCATCATACTGAATAATAGCCAATTCTGTTTTACTTTCTGTAGGTTTGTAAGGAGATTGCTGTATTTTTACAAGCCTAGCAGTAAACTGTATGCTAACCTGGATCTGGACTATGCCAAGGCGAAGCAGCTTACTGTTGTGGGTTGCCAGTTTACTGAATTTCTTCTTGAATCAGAGGAGGTAAGAAATTTTCAGCTACAAGACTGGAAGTAGAATGAGTAGTCTTGCTGAATGCCACTTGGAAAAACCTTAATTTTTGGTAAAGACTTCTGAGATTTTGTTTGTTAAATCTAAAATGATCAGTGTAATTAAGAAATACAATGTGAAATATTGAGGACAGTGACTATGTTTATGTAGAAATTTTATTAAATACAGCTTTGTTAAATGCAACTTAGAGTTTGAAGGGTTTTTTTTATTATTTATGTTGTGTATAACTTTCCTTTTCTAACTCCTTGCTTCTTTTGTGCTTAAGACTTTTAAGCCTCAGGTCAGAGGAAAATGTCATTGAATAATATTCTTCCCTTTTCCTGGAAAGAAAGAATTAGTCCTAAGATGTCTCCATGTTTAGCTCCTTTTATTTCCCTTGAAGCTGCTTCTTTAGTCTGAATTGTTTTCCAATCTGCACTTCTGTTTTGTGTCTGTGTTAATGTTTGTACGTTTTAAGAAATTTAAAGTAATGAGTTTCAGTAAAGAAGAGACACATTTCTATTACTAACAGACCCTATTCCTCTCTATTTTGCTAGGATGGACAAGGTTACCTGGAGGAGTTGGTTAAAGATATTGTACTTTGGCTCAACTCTTCATCAGGCATGAAACCTGAACGTAGTCTTCAAAATAATGGGTTACTAAATACCCTTAGCCAGCACTACTTCCTGTTTTTTGGTACTTTATCTTGTCACCCTCATGGAGTGAAAATGCTTGAAAAATGTAATGTGTTTCAGTGGTGAGTGCTTTTATTCGGTTTGAATTGTACTTGCAGTGTGATAGTTATCCAAATTTTAAGCTGTGCATGAGGGCTACCATCCAAAAAGCTGAAAATTTTAAGGTTATTTTGGTGTAGTTACAGGTAAAGATCCCCATTTTTTTTCTAAGAAAAGGTCTTTTAGGTTGTCATTACTAAGCAGACAGAGGTGATTATGGCATTAACAGCTTACTTTTTCCTATCCACATCTGTGTGACAGAGATCAGGAAGGATTATAGTGTACTGAAAGATGCAGAATAGGGAAATAGAAAGAAAAACAAACAAAACTCAAAACACACAAACTGAAAAAAATGGCAGGTACCATACTGTTTGTGAAATGTTGATGTATATTGCACTTAAAACTTAAGTCCAGTATATTTGAGTAAAGTTCTGAAGCTGAAAATTTTGTTCAGGTACAAATAAACTTCATGTCAGAATAAATTGGCTGGTGACTAGTACTGGTTTATTAACTATAGTAAACTTAAAGCAAAGATGCAAGTGTTTTAATGTACTCCTTTTTCTCTTGTTGATTTTGTTGATTTTTAGAAAGCAAGCTTTTTACTGGCTTCAGAAAACTTGATGTACAATAAAATCTAGACAGCTGATAGGATTAACTTTATGGCAGGCTTATATACATTGTTTAACAATGAAGAATTTTTCACAGAGCTTCATGAGCCTTAATTTTTATACTTATGATCACTAATTATGCTGACAAAATTTTTACAGAGCTGTTATACAAGGTGCTGGTTTGGGGTTTTCCCCTTGCAGTTCAGTGCATTACTTCATCCCTATTTGACCTTACAGTTATAACAATTTAAAATTACTCAATTTCATACAAGAACATACTTTATATTCTGCATTTATAGTAATAAAAGTATAACTCAAAGCACTTAAGTTTAAATTATTGATGATTCAAGTGGGTTCAAGTACTAATTTTATTTTCATCTTCCTCCCATTCCATACCTCCAGTCTTCTTAATCTTTGTTCTTTGAAGAACCAAGATCACTTGTTAAAATTGACTGTTTCTAGTCTGGATTACAGCAGAGATGGATTGGCAAGAGTCATCCTTTCTAAAATCCTGACAGCAGCTACTGATGTAAGTTCAGTTCAATTTATGTTCCTTTGTTATTGCCCTCTACACATTTATTTATTATTCAAGATGTATGACTTTATTCTTAAGCTGTTATGTATGAAAAGGGTTCTTATTTTTGTATTCGGAGAAATGAAATTCCTACAAGTGTAGCTTTTGAATTTGCTGTGAACTTCATACCCTGTATTGTATTGTGCTCTAGAAATTAAGTCCTTCAAATAGAGCTTTCTCTCACATATGATGGGGGCTAAAGTCTTAATATGTATAAACTAAGTGTTATGTGGTTGTTTAGGTCAGTGGTATCTTAAATCAATTGTGAAGGCATTGTTATCACAAACAGAAATTTTCTAGCAGCACTAAGCATCTTAACCTTCTGGTAGTAGATACTGTTTTGATAATGATTGAGGTTACTCAGTTGGAACTAAGTAAATGCTATAGCTGCTGGAATGGGGAGTTGGTTCAGAAATAGGCATTGGAATTTGTTCCTCTGAATCAAAGAAGGCGCGTAGGGATAAAATACAGAGTTATGTGTACTTGGGAGAGGGAACTCTTGACTTTAGAGGTAACATTAATAGACAAGCAAGCACTGATGTCAAGGAGATAGATGACAATTAAGAAGTTGAAATACAACTAGGAAAGAATGTTCATTACTTCAAATGAAATTGTTTCTGTTGTCTGAACAGACAGAATGTGTTCTAGAGTAGACAGAAAAAAAGAGAGAAAAAACTAGATACTAGCTTTAAATGTCTGACTGTATTTTGGAAGAGAACAAAAATTGAGGATATTCCTCTGAGACTGTCAAAGATATGGTGTTTCTTGTGGATAAAGAGTGGAGTCTGAAAGTAATGAAGATAGTTGAGTCTGAAGGAATGACTCATTGAAAGAAGATGAAGCTCTCTTCTGACTATAATTTTTTAAATTGGCTTCTAAATTCTCTTCAGTAATATAATAATAAAAGATATGGGGTTGGACACTTACGGTGATCAATTTAGTTGTGATCTTAGATTCAATTTTCCCATTTGTCAAGATAGGAATAGCTCTCTAACAAAGTGTAATTTTAATAGATTAGGTGTGTATCACAGTTGCTTGCTGCAAAATACAGTAATTGAAAGGTATTTTTGGAAGTTATAAATCATTAACTGTATTAGTTATTTTTCTTCCATTCAAGAAAACATTTTCCATACTTTGCAGAGCTGCAGGCTGTATGCAACAAAACACTTACGAGTGTTGCTGAGAGCTAATGTAGAGTTCTTCAGCAACTGGGGGATTGAATTACTGGTGACCCAGTTACATGATAAAAATAAAACTATTTCTTCTGAGGCACTTGATATTCTAGATGAGGCGTGTGAAGACAAGGTGAGCATCCCTTCTCTTTTTAACCTCTTTTTGGTATGCTGCTCTTAAGCTCTTTCCCACCCCTTTCCCTAGCAGCAAATTAAAAATATGCAAGAAGCTACTGATGGCTTCCTTTCTTGATTGTCACTGATGGACTTAAAATAGTTTATAGGACCCCTTTGATGAAACTACTGCAGTATTACCAACAAGAGAATATAGACTTCTGGATTATGCCTGTATTTGCATATGAATTGCAACTAATTCAGCTATTTTATTCATTATACTTTTTGTGAAGTAATTTATATTTAATGACAGAAGGTACCTAAAATTGATAATATTAGGATTAGGTTGGCATTTGATACTTCTTATTGTGAAAAACTTGCTGCTTCATTTCAAGCAGAGTGTTGTAGTTATTGCAGTTTTCAGAATTACATTGTGCTCAAATATGTGTTCTTAATTATTTTAGGCCAATCTTCATGCCCTTATCCAAATGAAACCAGCTCTTTCTCATCTTGGAGACAAGGGTTTGCTTCTACTCCTAAGGTAAATGTTGAATATGCTGTTTGACTTCATACTGTGGAAACAAATAAATGTTCCTTTTATTTGAATTCTGTGAGTTGTTTAAATTAGAATGTTAACTGTCTTGATGGTTTTTTACAGATTTCTGTCCATCCCAAAGGGATTTTCATATCTAAATGAAAGAGGTTATGTAACAAAACAGATGGAAAAGTGGCAAAAGGTAATGCTGAGAATGTTTGCTTAATATTAGGAGGAATGGTGTGAATATGTGGGTTTAGAACAGAGATTCTTAAAAATAATTGCATATTAATGTACGTGTAAAGCTAATGCAAATACATTTATTGCGTCAGTGACATAACATTTTTGCTGGGAAAGGATGACAGGGATTTACAGTTCCATAGCTTCTCTGTACATGTGTGCTTTTGATTTACCAAAACCTTTATTTAATTTTGATATTTCAGCAAATATTTCAGGAGTGCAGTAACTTTCTAAAATAGATTGTTGTGGAAGGTCGTTATCTAGAGAAGTGTGCAAAGGAGTGCTAATTTTAAAGATACCTGTTACCTCTGGTTGTTAGTAATTAATTAAACGTAGAGCTCATGAAGACAGAATTGGCTTATGCTATTAGGAAGTAAAGAGGAACACAAGACCATTAAGAAAAAAATCATTGTTGTCGTAACTTGAATAAAACTCTCCATATGTTATTTTGGTTTTGTAATAGGTTGTAAGAGGTTGGTCTCATTCCTCAGTAGTAGTTTAAGTGTGGCTTCTCAAGCAGTACTGAAATGCATGATGGTCTAATGAAATTATTTGAGTTTGTCAGATGTGAAGTATTTCTTTCTTCCTTTTTTTAACAAATGCCCTGAAATAATTATTAAATCAATTTTTGACTCTGCAAACTCATTATATGTGTGAAGTGTGTTCATTTTTGTGAGCCTCACCTTCAGATCATAAAAATTCAGTCTTTCTTAAGAAACTTTCCTCAATTATTTCTTCCTTATAAAGTATCATGTTATAACACCAAAAACCATTAAATGTACTGTGTCAATCCTCCTCTGTCTTCTTACAGGAATATAACTTAAAATATGTTGAATTGATTGAAGAACAACTTAATGAAGCACTTACAACATACCGCAAACCTGTTGATGGGGATAACTATGTTCGTCGGAGCAACCAAAGGTAAGTTTGGGAAAATGGGTTTTGAGGCACAAGTTGGTGGGGAAACTCCTCATGGAGCTCAAGAGGAAAAGGAAATTATATGATCTCTGGAAGGTCACCCTTCACAGGAAGACTATAAAACTGTGATTCACATAGGGAGGGAGAAGACACAAAAAGCTAAAGCTCATTCAAGACTGAAACAGGGCAGTGTTCTGTCATACAACAAGAAAGAGGAGGTCTGAAGAAAACACTGGATCAATACTTGCTGAAGATGGTCACCTGACTTACAGGGATGAAGAAAAAACAGAGATTAATTAAAATTCAGTGGGTTTTTTGCCTCAGTCTTTAGCAGTATTGATAGACCTTGGGCTGCCTGGTTCCCTGAGCCAGAGGTCCACAAATGTGGAAACTGTAACTTTCCATTTGTGGACACTAATACTGTAAGGGACTGTCTGTATCAGGGGAATGTTCACAAGGTCATGGGGCCTGGTTCTCACCAGGTTGAGGGACTAGTCTCACCAGTACTAGCCCACCAGTACTGAAGGAGCTAGCAGATGTTGAATCAGGACCCATCTCTCCCAAAAGTGTTGTGAATCTAGGGAAGTCCCTGCTGACTGGAAGCTAGCCAGCTTATTCCAGTTTGCAAGATGCACGTAAGGGAAGACCCAGAAAAGTACAGACTTATTAGTGTAACCTCAGTTCCTGGAAAAGTTATGGAGAAGATTATACTGGGTATTGTTGAAAGGCATTTAAAGAACAATGCAGTCATCAGGCACAGTTAGCATGGGTTCACAAAGGGAAAATTTTATTTAACCAAGTTGTTATCCTTCTATGATACGGTCACTCATCTAGTGGGTGAAGAGAAGGCAGTGGCTGCTGTTTTCCTGGATCTTGGCAAGGTTTTTGATACTGTCTTTCACAGCGTCCTTCTGGAAAATGTTGTCCAGCTGTGGGATGAGCTGTGCGATGAGTGTGTGGGTGAAGAACTGGCTGAGGGACTGAGCCCAAAGGGTTGTAAGTGACTGGGGCTACATCTGCCTAGTGCTTGGTCACACCAGTGGTGTTTCTGAGGGCTCCATTCCAGGGCCAGTTCTCTGTCAACAATCTGCGTGCTGGAGGTGAATACATCAGCAGCAATTTGCTGGTGATCCAGACTGGGAGGTGTTGTGGATTCTTTTGAGGGACAGGAGGCCTTGCATAGGCATCTAGATAGATTGGAGCACTGAGCAATCATAAATTGGGTGAAATTTGACAAGTCCAAATTCTGGATCCTGCACCTGGGATGGGGTAACACCAGGCACAGGGATAAAGTAGGAGAGGAGTGGCTGACCAGCTGCAGAGGGGGATGTGGGGCTGGCTGGTGCTGGGCTCAGTGTGGGTCAGCAGAGTGCCTGGACAGCCCTGAGGGCAAACCCCATCCCAGAGCACCGCCCACGGCACAGCCGGCCCAGAGAGGGGATGGTCCCGCTGGGCTCAGCCTTGAGGTGGCCTCGCTGTGGGCCCTGGTGGGTGGAGAAGGATGGGAAAGTCCTTCAGCACATCCTGAGGAGGGAAACAAAACTGGAACCTCCTCTGAGGAGCAGCTGAGGACTTTGGGCTTGTCCAGTTTGGAGAAAAGGAGGCTGAGGGGCGACCCCACTGCTCTCTGCAGTTTCATGAGGAGGGGAAGGGCACAAGGAGATGCTGAGCTCTCCTTCCTGGCATCCAGGGACAGGACCCATGGGAATGGTCCAGAGCTGAAGCAGGGGAGGTTCAGACTGGATACTAGGAAGAATTACTTTACCACAAGGGTTGTGGGTGGTCACATAGAAGAACAGGCATCCTGGAGAGGTGGTCCATGCCAAAGTCTGTCAGTATTCAAGAGGCATTTGGACAGCATCCTTAATAACAGGCTTTAAGTTTTAGTCATCCCTGAAGTGGCCTGGCAGTTGGATTAGATGATTGTTGTAGATCCCTTCCAGTTGAAACAGTTGTATTCCTTTCTAAATTCCTCAAAAGAGTTCTCTTCGTTTGAAAAAAATCAAGAGTAAGTCATTATATTACATTGCAGTGTAATTTATTTTAGAAAAAAGTATTAGAAGTGTTGGGAAATCTACGTATGTTTCTCTTTCTGCCAGATTACAGCGACCACATGTCTACCTGCCAGTTCACCTTTATGGCCAACTGGTGCACCATAAAACAGGCTGCCATTTATTGGAGTCTCAGGTGAGGATAACTGTTTATAACTTGAAATATCTTAAAGATCACTGTAAACCTTTTGAAAAAAGGTTTTAAAAGAGATAGCATTTAAACAGCCATTGCGGAAGTTGATCATGAGTCTTAAGTTGTGAAGACAGTCTTTGCTGTCGAATCTCATGTAAAATTCCTTCCTGACACTGAAATATCAGCAAAATGCCTTGCTACATATTTCTTAAAATGACTAGCAAAATCTTAGCATGGAAAGCAATTCATAAATAGAAAAAACATGTCAGTCTCTATGGATTGTATATTGACAGTTATACATGTGGTAAAACTATGCCTATCCTTTCAAGCATACAAAAATGTGCAAATGAGGGAATAAAATCTTCCTAATATTTTGAAAATCTAAGAAAACAAACTCTAAGCCATAATTGCTTAAATTCACTTTTAATGGGGGTTTGTAAAATGATTTAATGAATTAACAATGCTTTTTGAAAAGTTCAAGAGAAAACATAGATATAGCAGTGTGTTAGTTTGATTAATCTATCGTCTTTATAATATCTGAAATAACTTCATGCAATCAGTGATTTCATTAAAATTTTCTTCTTGCATTATCACTGCTGTTAATTTATGGTTATTACTTCAGAATTACCACTGTTCTTCCTAGGGTGCATGGTTTAAATAAGTGCTTCAACTTGTAGTGTAAATGCAAGAGAACCTGTGTGACTGAAGTCTCCTATTCATTTTCAACTCAGTTTTTTCTTCTGTTTTTCTCCTTCAGAGTATTGTTACAGACCTAAGTTACACTGTTCGTTCCCCAATGCTGGATAAGTGGGAAGGAATTAAGCAGTTGAAAGCAGCCCTTTGGGCCTTGGTTAGTAATAGATTTACAGTTTTGCAGTAATTTAGTTCTGTTCTGTCAATTCTTAAATAACTAAGCAAAATTGTATAAAAATAAGAAACTGGGGGGTTGTCAAAAAATGTGTCAATTTTTCAAGTTGACATTCTGTTCCATAACTATACATTCAGTTGAAAATAGTTCACTGTACCTGCTTTGTTCTTAAGGTTTTTAATAATCACTTTGTCTTTTTTTCTTTTTAACAAATAACACATTGCCATTTGAATATTAGTATGGAACTAGTAGTTATAAGTTAAAAGTTGCCATAGTCTGAGTTTAATGCGTTTACTGTGGTAGTCCCTAATATTTCTGCAAGGAAGTTGGCTGCTATTGTTGATCCATGTGGTTATGACACCCTGGTACTTGGGACAGGCAAAAACCTAGTGTTGGTGTGTATCCAAGCTACAGTCCTAAATGTGCTTTACCACTTAGCTGCTTCTTTCTTGTCTTCCCCAAAGTTAATTTTGGAACATTTGTCCAAGGTGACTATTACTGACAGATACTGGAATTATGAAACAAGGTGCCTGTGTAAGAGGAATGTAAAATGAATAAACCAAGATCATGCTGCAGGCTATAGTAGAACTGGTAAAGTGAGGACTACACAGTACTTCTAACTCTGAGCAGCTTTAGGTATTATACACAGTGTGCTGAGAGCTCTTTTGTATTAGCCGAGCTAGGAAATGTCAGAAGTAGTGCTCACATCTTTTAATTGGTTTGAGAAGATGTGGCTTCAAACTCTACCACCAACAAAGTTGTCAAAGCTTTACATTCATAGTGCTGCAGATCACATTAAGATCAAAACTTACTTGACAAATTTCGTTCCAGGGCAATATCGGATCATCGAACTGGGGCCTTAACTTGCTTCAAGAGGAGAATGTAATTCCTGATATAATGGCACTTGCTCAACATTGTGAGGTTCTGTCTGTTAGAGGGTATGTGTATCTGATTTAAACATAAAATTTTCAAATAGTAGTTGCCATCAGTTTTCAGATAGCTTTACCTAATTTACATGGATACAGATTTGTACGTTATTGGAAAGTAGTTATTAAAGTCACTGATGACTGAGTATCAATCTCAGTTCTATGCAGCGGCAGAATTGTGTAGGAAGTTTAAAAGAACATGCAGTAAACAAATGAAATCAATGAAAAAAGATAGATACTACTTTTCTTCTTTTCTATAAAACAGATTACTTGCTGCTTATATGTCTCTGAGAACTTATTATTCCATCAATTTTATTAAATATCTTTGTAAAATATTTAAAAGTGTAAGTAGATGGTATTTTGTCTAATACTGCTACTACATTAATGTTTGGCCTTTTTTCAAAAGCTACTTTTCTACTTTATGTAATCAGGCTCTTGTGATAATTCTTTTTTATTTTTGTATAGTATATTGTTCTCAGATACTTTAGTGCATTTCTTTAGCTTACATTGATTTACAAATAAAAATTAACAACATACTATATGTCAGTTTTGTGAAGTTTCTGCTGAATTGCTTTGAAACAGTTTCCTTTCAAAAGTGAAATGAGTTTAGTTAAATTAGGTGCTATTATTGTTGCTCTTTTTTCTATATGTACATTAAATGCAGAACCTGTGTCTACGTGCTTGGTCTAATAGCCAAAACTAAACAAGGATGTGACATTTTGAAGCATCACAACTGGGATGCAGTGAGACACAGTCGTAGACAGCCTTGGCCGGTGGTCCCTGATGACATGGAGCAGCTCTGCAATGAACTTTCTTCTATACCCAGTACTCTTAGCTTGAACTCTGAGTCTACCAGTTCTAGGCACAACAGTGAAAGCGAATCTGCTCCATCAAGTAAGTAACCAGAACACCAAAACAAGCAAACAAGAGAAAAACAAACAAGCAAACAAAAATAACCTGTGAAGAGCCCAGCCCACCACAAACAGCATTTTGGTGTACTTACCAACCTTTTGGCAGGATGAGGTTCAGACCAGTGGTGTAAAGATGTTCTTACAATTAAAGAGTGCAAGCAACAGGACAGTTACGTGCATTCAGAGAGATGCAGACAAGTGAGAGGGAGTAAAACAGTGTCTTAGTTTCACATTTGGTGTAGAAGAAAAATTTTCATATGAGATTTAGTTACTCATTTTTATGTTGAGTCATGGCAGTTTGCTGTAACATGCTGCAAGATGTATCTCTGTAAAGATACACTTGCTTGTCCTCAAAGGAGTATTTTAGAAAATAAATATTTATATTCTCAGGGTGTATAGACACACCCAAAATTTTGTTGTATTTAAATCACTGCGTATTTCAAGTATCTAATGCATTTTATTTTTGCTTTGGATACTTGGAATTTAAATCAAGTAGTATACTGTATTTAGGTATCATTAAAGGAGTGCTTTGGTTATAATTCTAGTAGTTGGATGTTTACACTGAAATAAGACAGTATGGCTTTTCTTTTGAAGCGATGAGACCTTCAGCTCAGTCACTCCTCAAGATAGTTAATGTGCAATAAGTTCTGCAGAAAAAAAAAAGAGGAATTAAAGTTGCAGTAAATTGCATAGACTTCCACTTGGGCTTCTATAGAATGGCTTCCTATTTTGCAACATAGTTTGTAGACTTTGAAGAAATGCCTATTTTGTGTGACAAAGTCTTGTATAATTTCAGGCATGTTCATCATGGAGGATGACCGTTTCGGTAGTACTTCCACCAGTACTTTCTTCCTAGATATTACTGAAGATGCAGAACAAATATTTTATGACAGACCTGGACCTTCAAAGGACAAAGACCGTAGTCCCTTTCCTTTTTTTTCTTCTAGCAGACTTGTGAAAAATCGCATTCTAAACTCTCTTACTCTACCTAATAAAAAGCACAGAAGTAGCAGTGATCCAAAAGGAGGAAAGCTGACATCATCTGACAGTAAATCAGGCCTGAGGCGAAATCGTACAGTAACAGAACCTAGTGGTAGCATAGACTTTCCGGCTGGGGAAGAATTGAACCCTGTTTTCAGGGTTCCAAAAATCCAGACTTTACGATTAGAAACTTCTTTTGTTGGAAGTAAGCATGTGGAAGATACTGATTGTACCCAGAGTATCAGCGAAAATGATCTGAAGCTGCCAAAAGGTCTTGGAAATGAAATTCATCGGGAAAACACAAGCAAAGAAAGGCTAATAGGAGATGGTACTACACAAACACATTTCAAGAGTCGTAGCTTAAGTTTTAACACAGATACCACAACAAGTGGCATAAGTTCAATGAGCTCTAGCCCTTCAAGGGAGACTGTGGGTGTGGACACTACAAATGTAGATACTGACTGCGGAAGTTTGAGTACTGTGGTAAGCACAAAAACAGTTAAACCAAGTCACTGTTCAACACCACAGTCTAACCACCTGCCTCTCTCAAAATCCAACTCTGTATCACTGGTTCCACCAGGGTCTTCTCATACCCTTCCCAGAAGAGCCCAGTCTCTTAAGGCTCCTTCTCTTGCTACGATAAAAAGTCTTGCTGACTATAACTTTAGCTACACAAGTTCTCGAGATGCATTTGGCTATGCTACACTAAAGCGCCTACAGCAGCAGAGGATGCATCCCTCACTGTCTCACTCAGAAGCCCTGGCATCTCCAGCAAAGGATGTGCTGTTTACTGACACTATCACCATGAAATCTGGCAGCCTGGATTCTCGACTAACCCCAAGCCGGTAAGAAATTATGTGCTCATTTCTTACTTTAGTGCTGTAAGAAAAGCTAAAGAAGAACGGTATCTTCCTAATACTTTTTTTTCTATCTGCACCTAAAAGGGACAGTTGTTGCAAGGTGATTCATGACTTCACTGAAGTTGGTACTGGTATTAGGTGAAAAATAAAAGGACAGTTCTCAACTTTGTAAGTGTTGTCAGAGAAGCCCAGCTTTCATAGCTGTGCTCAACCCTTTATAATGCTTTATAATGGTGACTAAGGAAAATGTTTCCTTTTATCACATTTGCTTCCTGTTTTAACTTCTATAATATGAAAAATGCAGATGCACTGCTGACATTATTAAAACTGTTAATATTATTAAAGTTACAAACAAACCAAATTGCCCATGAAGTCAGAGCTGTATTTCAGAAGAGAATTTTCTCGATGTCACTTGGGGAGGTTTTAGGACAGGAACTCTTGCCAATATGTTGTATTTGTTTTCACTGTGGCATCGAGGCAAGTGATGAGATACTGGTACCACTGATAGGAATGTTAGTTTGGCTTCTTAGCTACAACAGAGCAAAGATTTTACTCATAGCATTTATTTTTAGATGGCAGTGTCACTTCTTTATTTTTGAGCAATATTAGATGTTCTGAAGACTAATTAGATAGTTACATAAGATGTCTAGCTCTTGACATTGACACTGTTCCCAGCTGCAAGTCACTGCTGAATAACTTTCCCTTAAGAGCTCTTGTATACATTTTTCCTTCGCATCATTTTTTACCTAGTGCATTGGATTTTCACATTACTGTTGAAATGGAAAAGACACTTTTTATCTCTGTTCTTACCTTATCATCTCTCGAATGAGAGAAGGGGGAGACACTACTGGTACATGAGTCATCTGCTTACTGCAGAGAACAGCAAATGCTCAGTCTTTGAGCTGCCGTCCTCAAACCTAGTTGAGTGTGTATGTCCTGATTAAAAGCAACATCCGTTTGTTGGTGTTTTCACATCATTCTGGAAGGACGCCATGAAAGATGCCTTTATTCAAATAAGTTAGAACTAGACGGAGTATGTTGGTTAGATTAAGGATGATTCAGCACTATCCTGGAAATTGGAAGTGCAGTTCCTTACTATGTCACTGGCATCCTGTGCTAATGCAGGAACAAGTGGGTGTCATTTCAGTGGTAGTACAGGTTCTGTAATGGCTGTAAGTGATGTTTTACCATTCCTTGCAGTCATGCCCTTGATGTGCAGAGCAGCCTTGCTGCAGTGGACTTTGATCCTGCATGCAATGTCATACTGACTATTCCTGGTGCTTAGCTGTTCATGTTCTCTTGTGTCAGTGGATAGAGTCAAGGATTTGAGCTGACCTGCTTAACACTGAAATGTCTGGAGTGCTTGCATCTCTGAGAAGGTTAAATAATTGCAGACATGTATACTCAAAGAGATACTCAGATTGTGCTAGTTGCTAATATAATTGATTGGAAAAACTGCAGTGAAACTAGTGCATGTTTTTTTCTTGCTGATTATGCTGTGTCTTCACTGAAAAATTATGGTCCTTATCATTTCAGATTGTGTTTACTCGTAAATTCAGAGTATCCAGCTAAAACTGTCCTTAGTTGCTTTTTAAATAATAAACTAGAAAGAAAAATTCTGTCCTTTTTATCTGCCAAATCAATTTTTCTGTCAGTCTTCAGGAAACTTTCATTTACAGTTTATTGACAGATTCATATGTTAGTAGCAACTAAGAGCCATTGATTAACTTTTGCAATGTTTTTGGTTGTTCTTTTCATTCAGAAGGTTAAAGAGCCTTTTTCTCTGCATAAATTTTGTGAAGCTAAATTTCCCACCTTTGTCTCCAAAGACCAACCAGAAATGTTAACGTGCATATCTTGGACCCTGATCGTGGCTCTCACACTATCACCTGCAGACTTTCTTTCATGAAAACTTGGTGGTGTTTATCACTACTAAAGCTTTATCTGTTG
>VYZQ01015564.1:26118-53085 GCA_013400655.1 Mystacornis crossleyi | reverse complement strand
AGGGCCATGAAACTGGACTTCTGACGTAAGTTCAATACATTAAGGATGCTTCAGCAACTTTTAGTCGTATGTGTTCTCTTATGGCCTCAGGGACAGTGAATAATCTGACTTCANGGATGTCAATTATGTTATTTTAAGACTAGGCAATCATAGTAATTCTGTACAGCTTACAAGGTGTGTATTCTGTTTCATCTTGTTAGTGTTGATTTCTTCCACTTTTATAGAAGGTAATGCTGTCTGTTTTGATTTTCTTGCTTTGTCAGTTCTAGGATTTTTACTGCCTATTACTGAAGATTTTATGATGACAATCTAATTGAAAAGTTTGGGGTTTTTTTAATATAATAGAAGTCTGTTCAAGACTTACAAAATTTTGTTTATTCTGTTGTTCAGAATTAAGGAGAAGT
Source organism: Mystacornis crossleyi (assembly GCA_013400655.1). Lineage (NCBI taxonomy): Eukaryota > Metazoa > Chordata > Aves > Passeriformes > Timaliidae > Mystacornis > Mystacornis crossleyi. The sequence continues at coordinate 52,681 of VYZQ01015564.1, read as the reverse complement.
ATCCCCAAGCATTTGATGACATATGCCTTTACTCTGAGGTGTCCTACTTGCTAGCACATTGTACATTTCGACTTCCATCCCGAAGGTTCATTCAGGAGCTATTTCAAGATGTTCAGTTCTTGCAGGTAAGTGGAGGGTGCACATGCACTGAATGTACCAAAATGGCTGGCTGGGTGCAGCTTCCATGTCCTCCATGTCCTCGTCTTTTACTTCCATGAGTAAAAGATGCTTTCAGATAGGTACATCCTAAAGGAAACCATTTTGTGATGTCTCCTGAGTAAAATCTCTAGCAACATTGATACTCCATCCTTTCCTTTTAGATGCATGAGGAAGCAGAGGCTATTTTAGCAACCCCAACAAAACAGCCTGTAATCGATGCATCAGCTGAGTCCTGACCTCTGCTGAGGCCGTGCTCTCCATACAGACTTTGAAATGCTCAGACAGCCTCCCACTGACTGGATAAAAAGCTTGGAACATCACCTTTGAAATCTTCCAGAAACTACTGGTACCTGAAGACTGAACTGAAAACGTTTTCTTCCTCAACCATTTACTGGCACAGTCATTTGAGCCCTTTGGGGATTTATTAGACATTACCATAGTTTTAATAATAGTAATTACCAGTATATGCAAGAGCCAAGCACTGAACACCTCCATGAGTTTTCATTTCATTTTCTACCATAAATTACAATGAAATAGGACAACTTGCAGAGACATTTTTAATTGACTTCCGATTCTGTTCCAGAGAAGCAGAACGATGCCTTGCTTTTTAAACCCTGGATACCAGGAATCAGAGAGATGGGGGTGCATTCCACTGCCAGCAATGGGGAGCCATGCTGTAGTTGTGGGCACCAGGGGATTAATGTTAGCCCTTCTCTGTTGATTTTTGTACTGTTTATAACACTACTTTGGGGATTTGTAACTTCAGATAGAAAGAGATGCCTCTGAATCTGAGGTTTCATTAAGTTATTTTAATATTGCTATAGTTGTAAGACATTTTATTAGCAGTCTCTTCGATTTCATTGCATTTACATACATGTATCTTATCTGAACCAGTTAAGGATTTTCACTACAATTTGATTTTCAAAAAACCAACTCATTTAAAACTTAAAATGCTGAAATCAGATTGTTTTCCCTGAATACTATGCATGTGTTTGCAGTTTCTACACTCATGCTCATAATGCTCATATAGTACAAATGTGGGTCTTACTCAACTACAATCCTTTAAAAAGCATGATTTGTATCAGATAAGTAAATATTGTATAAACTGAACTTGAAGGCATTTAATCATTTCAGGTTTTGTGAGGAGACTTAAGTATGAGTGTTTTCCAAGTTCCATGGAAAACAGCTTTTTATAAAAACAAAGGTTTATTTGAATTTTCAATGGATTAGTGATCAAGCATCAGATAGTACTAATAATTGTAGTGAAAAGCCTTAAGTAACAAATTTTGGAGCAGCCGTACTTATAATTTTGTACTGGTATTTAAGACTTGTTGCATAAGTTAAATGATACAGTGACTGGTAATGATTGAAGTAGTTGCCTCTATCATGTTACTAGTGCCGTTTCTAAACTAGTAAGTGCAAGCTAAAAAAAAAAAAGTAGGAATCCCTGTCACTTTTATCATGGATCTAAAGATTCAGCAGCCTTTATATAAAGGTAGTATAAATATATGCAAATGTGTATATACAGTAGCATGGCCACCTTTGTTAGAATGCCTGTAATAGAAGGGATTACCCTTTGATTTTGATATAGGTGAATAATTCAGCTGGGCTGTACTAAGTAGAACGTATTTTTATCCATTCACTTCTACCATTTTTTATAATTGTCAGATTAATACTTAAGTGAAATTTATCCTGATGCTCATAACTCTGTTCTTCCTAGCTATGCTACTGGAGATTTCAGTAAGTAGTCACAGTATTTCACAGTAGTACTGTGAACAGTAACACACAGTTCCTGGTGAAACGTAGAATTTATTTGTTCTTATTGGAAATTTCATCATACCACATAAGCACTGCTTTGCAGCTATCACTTCACTGAATTCTTACGTGCACTGCATACCATGAGGTTCTGGTAAAGCAGACTGTAAGTTGCTGCTCATAGTCAAATTTAGTTCCTAAGATTATCTTTTCATGAGTTCCCACTGAAAGTAGAAAAAAGAAACTGATTGAACTCTTCTATGGCCATTGACACAGAAAATACATCTGTGTGGCAAGACATGTTTGAAATGTTTAGAAAACACACCACTCCCGTAACTATTGGACTTCTGATCATAAGAAATAAATGCTTCTGTAAAACCAAAATGTCAATCACAGTAGACCAAATAGTGGTATAAACTCCAAAGGAAAATAATGTAGTTTTCCCACAAATGGGGATAGCATATGTTATACAGTAGTTTCAAACACTACCTCAGTTAGGCTAGAGTAGAAGAGATTTGTTTTAATAACTAAATGGGGTTACATCAAACAACTCCATGTTATTTTTCTGCAGTTAAGGCAAAATAAACAAGTTTTATCACCTGTATTTAAAAAACCCACCTCTGTTCATTTGTTAAGTTTGACCCATAGCACTTAATGTAGAAAGCATCATAGGAAGACCTCTGATTACAAAAAGGTAAGCAAATATGCTTTTGAAAGAATCTCCATTCTGAAATGCTTATGTGTTCTGAATTACTTGCTTGTGTGGGGATCCGTGGCAACAGAAACTTGATATAAAAAATTATGGCTGCAAATTCAGTTACAATGCGTGATTTTTCTTCTGAAAGTGTATGAGTGTCAGTAGATTTCAACAAGTATGCATCAAGGATGTAAAGTCTGTATTGTACATAACATACATTTCTAGAAAATTAATTTACACACTGACATTAAGCTCACATTGATGTTTCACTTTAATTGGCAAATGAAGGGGATACTGTTATTGAAGGAAATTTATATTGGCTTAGTTATAAACTGTGAATTTCTAATTTTATAGTTCTCTTTTTTTTTAATGTCCCTTTCAAAGTCCTTATTTTGGAGTTTTATTTGTATCATGATAAAACTTTGAAAGAAAGCTGTAGTAAATAATGATTGTGCTTTTATTAGCCCTAATAAAAAAATCTCTTCCACCTCTCCTAGGGAAGCTGACAGACCACCCACTTGGTGTATTTCCAGTCTGAGTGACTGGTGATACTGCTCAGTAAATGGTAATGTGTGTAGCACTCACACCGTATACAAATGTGTATACAGTTCAGTTGCTGTGGCAAAGAAAACTCCTCAGGGACTCAGCTTGCTCACACACGGCTCAGAGGCAGAAGCCACTTGGGGAAGGAGAGGCTGCTTGTGGAACCAGTCACAATTAGCATCAGCTGTGTGATCCTCTTGGTCTGCTCATAAAGGCAGGGCAAGGGGGAGCCCTTTCCAAAGGGCACAGAGTGACTGACAGGCACCCAGGCACCTCCATGAGGGCCTGGTCCTCTCCACAGAGGGAAGGAGGACAAGGTTGGGTGCTCAGTATCCTCTTGTGGAGAAAGAGAACTTTTCATCTCTCTGAAATTAGGAAATGCAGAACACTCCCAGGACATCACTTGGAGCTGGAGATGGTCAGGCTTTGAAGTTCCCAACTTGAGTGTGAAGCTCTGGCATGTTGTGCTTGAAAGCCTTTCCTTATCTGACAGTTCTTACTTGACTGACGCCTGACAAACCTACCCTAAATGTGCTCTCTTTGTGGGGTGGCGGTGGTTTTACCCCAAGTGGATCTAAACAATTCCGTAGTTTTGGGTGCAGTGGCTCAGCACACCAAGGTAAGCTGCCCTTATAAACATTTATAAGGCACCGGTGAGAATCCTGCTTGTCTTTTTCTCATTTTACTTTGAAACATACATAGGTGGTCTCAAGAGAGAGTTGTGGTTTGCAGTGAGACTGAAAACAAAACCAAAGCACCTTTCTTAGGTGCCTGAAGAGTTAGGTAGCTGTTCAAGAAATAGACAGTAACCAAAACCGAGTGTGGTATGGAAGAGTTGCTGCTCTGTAGTCTATGCCCTGGACTTGGTGTTTGGCAGTTTGGGCTGCAGGAAGCTGGCAAAGCTTGTAAGCCAATGTGAGCTCAGGTGGGGCAACTGCAGCGGAAGAATTCTCACCAGGCTCTGAGGTCCTGCTCACCTCCTCGCAGTCCTGCTGCTCTGAGCTTCACTGGAGCCACTTGAAAGCAAGCCCACCAACTTTTTTTTTAAAGTCACACTTCTATTATAGTGTGCTTATGAAAGGTAAACGATTTGAGAGCAAAATCTTAGAACTGTAAAAGACTTTTGAGAACATGCTAGAAACCATGTTTGTGTTTTTCTGGAGGTCTCCAATCTCCTTGGGTTTTGTTCAACTCCCGATGCTGGTTCCCTGGATAGTTTTGTTTTCAACAGATTTATAGTCATTAAAGAATGTGGATTTTCTTTGGATTATCTTTGTAGTGTAGATGGACAGCAATGCCATAGCATGCAGAAATTGCACATTTTGCTTGAGTTGCTTTCTAAAATACACTATTTTATTTGCAAAATGTAATTTATGCCAAAAAATGTAACGTCATTTTGCCACTGAATAGGGTGTTTCAGCACAAGATTCTGGGTCTAAAGGGGAAAAAAGGCTTTACACCTTGTAAATCTAATTGAAAAATTGTTCCAATACTGGGCTGTCAGCGTCCCTAAAACTGCGTTACAAGAGATTATCTAAATTAATCCTGATCTGAGGGAAGGGATCAAGAAAAATCTCAATACTTACTCTCCCTGTCCTGTGTGGTCTTTTTTCTGTTTAGTAATACGCTGCTACAAATTTGGAGGTTCTAGTGTTTGTAGGTCACTGAACAGACATTGAAATCTGATTTATATTGTATACCTGTAACATAGAAAGAAAAAGTATTTATATATTTTACGTAAGAATATTGCATTGAGCTGTGTATAATTTAAACCGAGGCTTGTCCCAAAATGGTATTGCCCACCTTGATTTTTTCGTGTTTTTCTTTTTTTCTTTTTTTTTTTTGTATACTGTGTACAGTTCATGTCAATGAGCATTAAAGGCCTCCTGAAGCGTAGTCTTTATCAAAGGGATGCGTTGTTAATAAAATGTACTTAAACTTCTTAGAGTTGTTCTGGTCTCATATGTACCTCTCAGCATTAGGAAGGGATTGGAATTGATTTATATTTGTAAGTTACGAGGTACCTAGAAGAATCAGAAGCTTCCCAAATGAATTTTTTTGTCAAAAATGTATTTCACATTAATGCTTTATAAGATACAGAAACTCTTTAATAGTTCACACACCACTTTTATTTTAGAAGTTTAACATAGTGAGAGTGATTTTCTACTATATGGTAGTTTAAGTATTAGCATTTCTTCAACAGCTGTGAAAGTTGAATTATGAACAAAAAAAGGATTACAGTTTTGAACTCAACAGTTAATGCAAGACAGATGTTTCAATATACAAAAGTTATACACGCTTCCCGACGTACGCCAAAATACCTCTCTAATCTTCAGTTCTGGTGCCCAGACTGCGCCCTTGGACGGGCACAGAGGCATTATCCTTCCTGGAATCCTCCATTTGCGTCCTTTTATGTACAGGAGGTTGAGGCGGTTCCCGCCCCGCTTCGCCTGGTGGGAGGGGGCCCGGGGTGGACGCATGGTGGGACACGGGGCTTCCCTCCCCCTGCTCACGTGTTCCCAAGTTCTGTACACCATTGGCTAGTTATCTTCCCCGGACCGCGAAATTCTGTGGTTTTCCCATGGGCCATCAGTCTGGGCCGAGCTCCAGCCATGGCAGCTGGAGGAATAAACATCTGAAAACATCCATGAAAACATCGTCTCCTTGATTCTTCCACGGGCCAAAGCTGCCTTCAGGGAAGGTTGCGTAGACCCCACCGCAACAGGAGGTTTCACGACGCACTACCCATCGGCGCCAGGAAGCAAGTCTATAAGGAAAGAGGAGCCGGCTTCTCCTTCCCTCACCCAGCAATCTGGAATGTGGTCAAGTGTGTCACTGCGTCCAGATAAAGGAATTTCATCAGAGCAAGATCTCCCCGGGAGCAGCCAAAGGACTGAGAGGTGGGAACTCCGCAGGCCCATGTGTCTCACCCCACCATCAGGAAGGCACAACTGGCTGAATGCACACATCCCCCTTCGTTCACTTCCTGGGTGGAATTGCTGCAGCCAGGCCTCAGTGACAACAGCTTTTTCTAAGCAGGAGTTGTGCCTGGTTGCAGCTGTCCCCTCTGGCCTGGGGAACTGCAGCCATGTCAAAAGTTAAAATATTCTGTGCAATACTCTGATTTCTTTTCTGACATCTGTATCTGAATTCCTTAGACACTTAACTCTTGATTTAGGGTACCTTTTCAGTATTTTGGAATAAATACCCCGTTTTTTGAAATGTACAGCTCCTAAGTTTTGTAGCAGTAGTGACAAAACAGCTCCCTTATGTTTATTGGCCTTTTGTCCAGCAGTAAAGCTTTTGAGCTAGGTATGTGATGAAGCACTTTGGAGAAGAAAATGTTCCAAGCTGTAAAGATACAAGCTTTCACATGCATTGTAACTCAAAGAGGTTAAGATAAAAGGAGGAAGTTTCCCTCAGATGTATCTGTCAAATAGTGTCAGCCTTCTCCCTTACCCTCCCTGTTCTCTTGCCCTTCAGCAAAATGCGCCCAGCTGTGTGTCCTTACTCTGCTGGCTGGAGGCTAAAAGGAAGGACCGTGCTGCACGCTCTTTCTCTCCTCAAGTCTGTGAGCCACCTGCACCTGTGCAGAGCACACAGAAGGATGTGGCACCGTGTGGACTGGACACCTGCAACCACATCTGCCCATCTCTGTCTGTATCTTTGTACCCCCTCTTTTCCTGGCTGAAGACTTCTCCCTCTGTTTGCAGTAAGTGCTTGTCTCAGCCTGCAGGCTGTGCAAGGTGTTACCGTTTTCCTGCTGTAACACAGCCTGTGAACATTACAATATCTGTAGGCAACAGTACAAAAACCAGATGTGGTCCAGTAACAGAACTCACTTCTGTCTCTAGCTGCTTGGTTTCTAGAGTGTGATTAGATAGTTAAATGGGGAAGGCAAAGAACTCCATTTCAGCAAACTAGCTGCACATCAAATTGTCAGACACCCTTCATTTTTTTCACCTTTGAGAATTGCTTATGCTGTACTGTTAAGTTGAAATTGTCACCATCTATTTGTGGCAGATTCCAAACAGCATAAGGAGGCAAAACCAAAGAGTTCCTTGAGCACTGAGGTAAATCTGATGAGACTTTCAGCTACAATTCCAACTGTACTGCTTCATTACAAATGTATGATTTTCTGAAATCAAAATGAAAGGCCAAATTCATTGCTGCCTACTGTAGGGATTTTGAGGGTTACAATAAATATTTTTTTGGTTTTGTTTTTTTAACACATGCAAAAGTAGTGTTGGGAGATCTAGCTGGTATGCGGCCTGAATATGATGTTCTTCACAAATGGCACTTGTACACCTGTACTTCTGACCATCGTGCCTGTTTGGCTGACTGGTTGGTTGGTTGGTTGGTTGGGGTTTGCCATGGAAGTACAGGGGTCAATGCTGAAAGTTCAGTTCATGTGCACAAGCAGAGAAACCATGGTACCACCTCTGTCCTTCTGGAAAAGTAATTCCTTTCCCCCTAACTCCCTACATTTCTTCAGTGTATAGTTGAGACAGTTTTAAAGGGTCATTCTTCAGGCAGAGAAGGCAGAAGTTGTGAGGAGCCCCAGTAACAAGAAATGGAAGCAGGGTCTTCCCTATAAAAATCTGTCTTCTATGCTCTTTCACCCATCAAGTGTCATTAAGACACAGGTGAAGTAAAAGCAGGATGATCACTGGATTTGGGTGCTCTGGGCAGTGCTCCTGGAGAAGTCAAAGTTCCTTCGAATCTTCTAGGAATGCGCCACACTGTGTGCAGGTAACACTTCCACGATGATTCCTTAGGTGGTTTGAGAGAGAGAAAATAAAACCCAGCCCCCAGTACAACTGGGCTGGGTAATGCTCCACACGCAGCAGCACAGCAGGCACTGACTGGGGTGGCCGAAGTACACAGAGGACTGCAAGAGAAATACACCCCTTGAGCGGAACAACCTTCCCCCTTGTTTAATTTCCTCCTCTGCTTTATGAATAAAGTTTTAATCTCTGCAAAGTAAAGCAGCTCTCTGCATCAGCCTGTGACAGATTGCTGTGATGGAACTTTCTGCATAATAAAGGCCACAAACCAGCCTATAAATCTCATCTAATGCCTGTAACTTGTAACTGAACCATAGCACACCTAATTCCTGTGTAAGTCAGTACTCAAAACTAGTCCAGAAACAACAGCTTTGCCATGTTAATGGAAGTCAGGCAGCTGAGCTTGTGAGACCCCTGATCAAAAGTTGTAGTTTTAGAAATTCTCATTTATAGTGTGTAGCCAAACACTGGATGGACTCACTGGAGAACAGAACATCAAAGCCTCCCACCCAGGCAGCGCACATCTGTTTGTGAGATGTATTTCAGACTCTTCTTTGTCTCAGCTGTTTCTCTGGTGGTTGAGGCTGCATCCTCATGAAAAATATCTAAATAGCATTGTGGCTGGTACAGCATCACTGCTGTCTTGCCTGCTTCCAGCGTCTCCGGTATTTGGCAGGGATCAGATTCAGCCTCAAGTGGAGAAGAATAAGCCAAATTCTCAAAACAAGTATGAGTTTGAGGTGTAGGTGTGGGTGGAAAGTCTCTTGCTACATTTTCACTAGTGTAAATCCAGGAAGAATTGTAACCATCAATCTTCTCTTCAGTTGATGTTGAAGATAATGGGCTCCAGGTAACAGGATGCAATTTCTGAGGTTCAGCATTACTGTCCGTGGCTAGCATGTCAGGAATGCAGTCATTTATCTTCAGCACTTTCTCAGAATCAAGCTGCAAGAGAATCAGTAAACAAAAAAATTATTCAGTGAAAGAAGCCAAAAGTAGAGAAACGGGAGTGATTACTTTGAGGAATTCTAATATTCCTACACATTTTTTTAGTTTGCACTTTTCAAATAAATGAATTTGAAGGAAAACCTATGTAGAGGATATTCAATAGAAGCTGTATTTTATGTGAAATTTATCACACTACTTATTTAGAGATTTCTTTTTTAAGTAAACTCACAATGACTATATTTGAGGAAGGAACCATGTTCCTCGACTCTAAAGACTTTGCCAGGTTTTTGGTGCGTGCTGGTTTTAGTGCGAGGCAGAAGCAACCAGAAGACAGCAGCAGGGGCTGTTAGATGTACTTCACTCCTCGCTCTTGTGCTACTTTCAGTAAACACCAGCAGCTCCACATGTGCCAGGCAAAGGCGTGTGAGCCCCCTCCATGCAGCACAGAAGCAGCAGCTCCCAGTTCAAAGGGGCTACAGAAGAAGCTGAAAGCCTTTTGCCAGTCCTGGTCTCCCAGCCAGGCCTGGCAGTACCTGCAATCTCCCGGGGCCAGCAAGTGCATGGCCCTGCAGTGTCCTCCCGAGGGAGCTGGGGCAGGAGGAGTGTGCAGACACAGCTCATGGGCTGCAATGAAGTCCAGTATCCTCTGAGATGCTGAGTTCAGACAGTGCAGGGGTTTGAACAGCAACAGCGGAGGAATTACCTACTCATCTTAAGATTTCATTTATTCTCCAGTTGTGCATTTGCTTTTTGCAGTAACAGACTGCAATATAAGCTGGTCACTGCAGAGTCCCATGCATGTTAAAGGGAGAGGTTTCCACTAAATGGTAATATTAAACTGTGTTAATTTTTGTATAATGATTAAAGGCAGTCAACACAAAAACTGACAAGTTAATTTTTAAATGCAGTCAACACAAGAATAGTATTTTTTTTAAACTCTACCAAGCAAAAAATGGACAAATTAAAAACTAGATTTTCAGTGATCTTACTTTATACTCTTTGAATGACAGCACTTTGCTCTTGTTAGGACTGGGTATTACAGGACAGCAGCACTCCTTCACCCTGGAAATAAGAGAGCAAAATAAATGACTTTTTATTTTTCTCTTACCAAAGCACACTCTGGCAGCAGAAGCCACCCACAGATGTGTACAGGCAGAGCAATAGATGACCAGTGTCCCAGAAATGCCACAAGCCAAGCAAGTACTTAAAACATCCATGCAGTCAGACAGCCAAAAGCAGAGATGAATGAGGCCTTACAACAGGCTGGAAATAACAAGCTGCAGCAGTGGTTTGTGAATTAGATTAGTTATATTCCCTGTCTACAACAGAGACATGCATTACAACTTACCACTTCATCTTCCAGTGGCATATAGCTGCTACTAGGGTTGGAACTATCACTAGCAGGAATACAAAGTACAGCATGTTTGCTGTGAAAGAAAGACACTTTAAAATCTTGTTTTTAACTTCTCACATGTTAAAGTCAATATAGCTTGAGTTTCTGGGGCAAAAATAACATCAAGTCTCCATGGGATGCCAGCCACTAACTCAGCAGTAAAACTTTGTGGTCCATGGTAGCAGGGTAGTTTGACTGGAAGTTCTGGGATACATCTGTAAGCCTTTGGACCTTGATTCCCTTTACCAGAATTGAATTATTACTAGACTGCTTTTTATTTGCCCTCATATTGGCACCTTAGCTGTAAGAGTAATTTTAAAAAGTTAAGGCAATGATAACCCTCCTTCAGTGTTGTTTTAGATTCTCCCTCAGACTGGCAGAGAAGACAGACTTTTACCGTGAGACATGAACAACATCTGTACTTCCATTTTGGATGACTAGAGCCGAGGAACACTGCACAAATGTTCAAGTCTCCTAGGATTTATGCTGATAAAAGGATCTCACTATTTCCTTCTAGCTGGAAGACAGCCTTGGGCTATGCTGTTCACCAACAGCTGAAGCTGTAGGTGGGCTGAGGGGAGCACTAGCTAGTGCCTGCTTTCCCTCTGCCCTGTCCAGTGCCCTCCTGCTCTGTGCCAGAGAGTTTGGGAGTCCCTACCACACACCACAGCAGGGAAAGGACACAGGTTACATTCTCCTGGTATCTCTTTTGGGTTAATTAAGCCCTTGTTTTTATTCTCTGCTTGGCTGTACAAACATCTGGCAGGCTGATGGGAGCTAGAACTTGTGTGTTAGAGGCAGAACTGTGCCTGTGAGGGTGCCATGATGGTCAGACACTGCTCTAGTAGTTAGCCTAAAACATGGAGTCTCCTTGCGTAAGCCAATGCTTCCCCCTTTCCTATCCCTCCCCCTTCACCTCCAACCCCAACAAGTTTTTCAAAACCAGGCATCTCCAATTTGGATCCTAAGTTTCACAATCATGCTGACTGGTATTTTCAAGGGAACAAAGTTATGGGCAAGTACTTTTCTCTTCTGCTTTGGTGATCAAATTTGCCCAGTTAGCAAACTACCGTGCCCACGCCAACAACCCTTCTGTACTGGCATATGAAGGAGTGAACTTTGTAATGGTTTTAAAGCCTCATGAGAGTAAGAATCAGCATTAGAAGTTCAAGAGTCCATAGGAAACTACCTGTTTGCACACAAGTCTGTAGGTATTCCTACATTAGAAAACCAGTTAAATCCAAATACAACTCTTCAGTGAGTTCTAACAAACAGGACTCACTAGGCATGCACATGTGCATATATTGAGCTATTTCCCAAAAAGATGTAAGACTTAAATAAGGATGTAAATTAGGCTCATTCTAAAATTTAGAAAAAAACTTTTCTACTTAAAAGTATCAAAATGTCATGTTGGTATGCTTGTATCATTTCTCAATTGGATTCTTTCTTAAGTGCATGTTGCATTGAGTTAAATGTTTTCCTTTAAGAAAGGCAGATTATTATAATGTTTTAAATCATCCCATCCTTCTGCTAGAGGACATGATTCACAGCCAGTACTCACAGTTATATGGTGTATCTATGTATCTAAAGCCATCAATGGGAGTCTTCTCTCCTCCACCTGTAAATGCTTTAACCGCTATTTTGTATTGTGTGTTTGGCATCAGGTGTTCCACTGTGTAGCTCTTTTCTTCCGGGTTTTCAATTGTGTATTTACATAGTTCTGAATCAGCTGAAAAAAACCAGAAAAGATAGAATCACAGCATCACAGAATCACTAGAATCAATAGAAGGGACCCTAAAGATCACCTAGTTCCATCTCCCTGGCCATGTACAGGGACACCTTCCACTAGACCAGGTTACTCAGCCCCATCCAGCCTGGCCTCAAACACTTCCAGACATGGGGCATCCACAACTTCTCTGGGCAATCTGTGCCAGTGCCTCACTACCCTCACAGTAAATCTCCTAATATCTAATCTAAACCTATGCTCTTTCAGTTTAAAACTATTACCACTTGTCCTATGGCCCTGGTAAAAAGTCTCTCTCCATAGGTTTTATAAGCCCCCTGTTAAGTACCAAAAGGCTGCAATAAGTTGTCCCCAAAATATTACAAAACCACTTAACTGAAATAGCAAAACATCTGCAATCTGCCTTCTTCGTAATCTGCACACTTTTGGGAAGGATGATGCATCCTGACTCACTGCCACTGGGTTGAACTCACATCCGTCTAACTGTCCACAGCAATGCCCTCCTCTGGCAGACATCCAACAACTTGCTGTCAAACGCTGAAGCTTGTTTATTTTAATTTCTTTTTCCTCAAGCATTTTAGCAGAAGGATTTGAGTTTTGCCATTTCTTTTTTTTTTTTACCAGAATCCTGTAGCCCTTAAGCTTATGTCAATTTCTTTGAAGATAATCAAAAGCAAGAAATCTCTGCCTGAAAAAAAAAGCTCTTTTGCCTCTCTGTTGTGCAACACCCAAACCCCAGGGAGAAATGCGTTAGTTTATTTCTGCTGTTCTCAGTCACACCCCTCATATGCTAGCAGAAGCAGTGAAGCAGAAAATTTTTGATTTAAACTTTTTAAAGTCTAACTGGCATTATTTACAGAATTATGGTACTTACATGGTTAGTTTAGTTCTGACAAGAACTTTTACATAAGCATTCCTCAGTTCAAACTATGCTTTTCATCCTGGCACTAGTCTAATCAGCAGAAGAACACAGGACACAACCCAAGCAGAAGAAGAGGCAAGGAAAAACAATAAAATATATTCTTTTAACATGTTGGAAATATCTGAAAATTATAATGGAGCAAAGTCATCTGGAGCAGTTTTGCATGTGAAACACAAAGGTCTGATATAAATTCGTGGCTTTGTGCCACTTCACAGTTCAGCTCTGCCGAAAGAACTCTACTGTAGAGCACATAAAAATACTTTCACTAGAAAAGAATCTACATGGGGAATTCACAGAGTGCTCCAATTCTGAAGGAAATAAATTGTATCACATCTGTTTCTAAAATACCCCAAATCCTAGTAAGACTAACATGCTTCTTAAGACTTTTATCCAAGTAGATGTTTTTCAACATTCATCCAGAACTCACATCACAAGAGGAAGAACTCCTCCTATAGACCAAAGCTGTCTTTTCAGGTGCTAAAAAGGAGTCATGGACAACAGGATGGGAGCTGTACATCTCCATAAAGCCAGGAATCACTTCTGCCTATCAGCAGCTCAAGCACAAAGAACAACCAAAAGGTGCTGAAACCTACAGATGGCCAAATGAGCCAGCCTGACTGCCTAACGTGAACCTCCTAAGATGCTGCAATACCAACAAGCCTTTCACCTGTATCAATGACACAACCTTCTGTAGTAGAGAGATAGGTTACCTGAAATAATGTGCTTTTTTGATCCTTTCAAATTGCAGTTCCCTTGTATAGGTGACACATAAATGTGAAAGCCTCTTACAAAACCAGGCTCTGACTCATTTGTGAGATAAGAATCCCAAGACAGCGTTACTGAATTGTAAGTCAGGTCAACTTTTCTCACAATAGGGTCAAACCGAGGAGCTGGAAGAAAGGAAATTCAAGTTAAACTTGCAATTACTCTTCAAGTGTTTCCTCTTCTCATTCGAAAAATAGACACTCCCATGTGGTGCTTATGTTTATATCTTTCTTGTATTTAAAAGCTGAACAAAGTGAAAGTTCTCCACAAAAACTGTCAGCTTCACAGAGCCTTCACGCATCCACATAATACACAAAGCAATGACTGATAATCACAGCTTTTTTTAGCTCTCCTAATAAACATGGACTCTACCTGGTCATTGCACTAGCCAAATATTCTCCATGTAGGGCCTCTGTGTTGATATAGAACTTTTACAAGCTTCACTGAAGATACAGAAAGAACACAAAAAATACAATTTTATCTAGCTGGAGAAGGAGGCAATTATTTTATTTGTGACAGATCAATTTAGAAAATGCACAAACCCTAAATATGTTGCCAACTTACGCAGCTCCCTGAGATAACCAATCTTCTTTTCCAGTAAGAAGGCTTTATTAGCAACAGATCCATAGACGCGGAATTTGTACCTCACCCCCGGAACAAAAGCAGCTAGAAAACAGTTGAACAAAAATGGGTTGTGGTTTGTCTTTCAGTGTTACTTTTATTTAATTGCTTCCTACAGAGGTCAATAACCTATTAGAAACCTTCTCTGAGTGCTGTTGTGCTATTAAAGCAACTGAAGGAGACAGAGGGCAAGACAATTCTTGGTGTGCATTATGTGAATGAAACACATTTATTCTGTCTGAAAGAGAGAACTGCGGGAGGGGTTTATATATTTTTTGTTGCCATACAGTATTCCAGGTGACTGCACAACAGACTCCAAATGCACCAGAAAAAAAAGATAATTTCATTCACATTTCTGGCACAGGCAAAGGTTGTGTTTCGGACCGTTTGATGCAGACACATATCTATCCATCAGGATTCCATGGTATCCTCACTGACATCCATTCCCTTCACATTAGGCAAGTGAAGAATTTGGCGATACTCTCCCCAAGTGTTACCACAGTCCCCTTCATTACGTGCAGGTTTCCATACGTTTGTATGAATTTAGGTGCAGTTCCTTTATTGCAAATTTTTGCATGTTCAGTCAAATTTGGTCAAATGAGTTTCATTCCAAAGGGACCTCTCAGCTTGAGAGACCCTAGGAAGGCTAAATTCTTGCAGCTGTGGAAGCAAATCAGAGCAACTTTCACACAGCCAGAAAGGATTTAGGTCTACTGGTCACCTCTGGGATAAGAAACATGCAACTGATTCTAAGCAAGGACTGGTGCTGAGATACACCATCTGTGGCACTCTGACAGCACCAAACCTCTCACTACACCATGGGTTTAACTTGCCCGAATCTAAACTTCTGATCCATGTTACAGATAGGATAGGGCTCCCTTTTGCATCTCTCTTCCTAAAATATTTTAACTTCATCATTAACCTCACCATCCTCCTCCAAGATGCTGCTATAAGCCACCTATAAGAGGTTTTGTTTAAAATACTGTGTTGACTTTTCTAATATAGTATGCTGCCTTCTAAGGCTTAATGGTGCTGGTACATTTGTGGTGTCTAATTAATTTGGTAGGGAAAAACATGATGCCATATGCCTTTGAAGAATTACACCTGCACAGCACAGAATTAAATATTCCACATGATTTGTTTCCTAAATTCAGTTAATGCCCACAGCTTGAAGGACCGCTGCACAGTCAGAAAGAATAATTCTTTGGCTTTCACCTGAGCTGATCACAGCACTGGAAGTGTTGGGTCCAGATCTCTTCCACTGCAAATCACAAGGCTGCAACCTGGGAAAGTTACACCAATCAATAATGTAACTGTCATATATACTTCTGGGCTCCCAGGAGATTAAAATGCCATCATCTGTACCATTAACCTGTCCTTCCTTAAGCTCTTCGGTGCCTAGGAATGAACAAAACAGAATCTCATTATTGTCCTGCATGAGACTTCAGACTTATAAATGAAGATCAATACAGTTCCTATATTAACCAGTTGAAAACGATAGAAGAGTTGCATTCCTTCACTAAATAACATATGGGGTCTTTCACATGCTGAAAGCTGACAGCTCAGAAACAATCCAGCAACTGTTGTTACACACTCACAAAAATAATCATCTGCAGAAACCTAGAGTCAGAGAGTCACAAGAGGCTAATAACACTGGCACTGGCTGCACCATCAAGGCACTACTGCAGGTCTGAGGCCCTAGTTTTAGGCTAAATGTATTTTGCTCTGTGGAGACACTGTGCACTTAAGCTTAATAAACATACAGCTACCACCCTGCAGGAGAAAATACTATCAGTCGTAATTTTCAGGTAGCAGTGACGTAAGTCAAGAGGTAAGCTTAATTTGTTGCCCAAGATGATAAATTATGACTTCACTTAAAATAGGTAGAAACAAAACTCTAATAATGTAATTATAACTGAAAATAGTCCTACTGTTATCTGGAGCTCCAGAGATGATCAGTACTGAAGGAAGTGAAAAATTAACATTGTTCTTTGCAGTGACACTGATTCTGCAGGAATGGTTATCAATGAAAATCCTTGTGCTATTATAGACTGAAGAAAATGAGATGCTTTCAGGCTTAGAGCCATCTTCTAGTTTTTCCCAGGTTACTTCATATGAAATAATTTTTCCATTTGCTTGAAAACTTGGTGTTTCCTGAGGAAAAAAGTTAGGGAGGAAGAGAACAATAACTTAGTAAATTTTGCTGAAAAAATATGAGAGGATCATTTAGAACTTTAAATAGCTAACAGGATGTATTACTTCTGTAAGAATATAAACACTTGTTTCCATACATTCATACACATACTGGTTGAAATGGAAATGCAGAAATCTTGGTAATGGGATCTGTCTTGTTCTAATACTTAAGAGAGACAGAATGTTACGTCTGAAATTCCAGAACAACACACCATCATAGCTACACGTGTTCTGAGATATTTTATATACAATCTTTTTTAGATTTGTAAAAGATATTTTCATACTGAATTACTATCAACTGCAAACAAATCACGTGTGCAATCTCCAACCCCTTTATTAAGGGCTTTGCTTCTATTTCTGTAGGATGTCTCACCTTCCAGAACAAGGTCACATTTCGTCCCCCCAGAACTGGTGTAATTTCTCTCCATATGTCCAGTTTCCCTGATGGAGCTGCAATAAATATAGCAAAACAAGAAAATGAAAATGCTCTGGGTGCAGAAAGGATAGGCAGTTTAACTGTTTCCTCCCATTTGAAGAAATTCCACTCCCACCGCCTCCTTTTTCCCACCACTCCCAGGTCTTGCCCAAACATAATCCTTTAACATCTTTTTCCCTTCATCCCTTTTTCTGAATTAAAGTCTGGTTAATTTCCTTGGAAAATCTTTGCTTGTAGTCACCAGACTCTTGTTCCCACCTCTGCACCTTTCCTCCAGGCCTCACAGGGCACTGTAAGTCGGTCTGTCCATCTTCCCACTCAACTGGATTTCCCACTGCCTGCACTGGATGAAATGTCCAAGACTAGCAGGTAGGTCGAGAACTATTTAAGAAGTCATCTTCTTGAAGTTTGCTCAGTGTGTTTCTTTCATGCATGCACCAGGCCTCTGCTTTAGCTACACAGCGGAAGAGTTACAACAAACAGCAAAGAGAGGTGGCGAGCAAGAACATCCCTTAAACTTTGCTTCTCCACAGGTCAGACATACTTCCTTCCTTTGTTCTGATGGTCAGGGGTTGGCTCCACTCACTCCACCTCCAGAAGTGCTTGGCCGCCCCGCAGCGCACCCTGGCTGTGTACTCCGTGTACGGCTGCAGCCCACGCACCGTGACACGCTTGTGGCGCGAGTCCACGTCGGAGCTGTTGTGCTGCAAAACACAAAGACACAACAGGCACAGCTCAGAACAGCATCCTCAGCAAGATGTTCTTCTCTGAGAAAATAGTTCTTCCTTTAGACCCTGCAAGAGCCAGTTAAGCTTCACTTGGGAAAGACAGTCATCGAACAACAATCAAAAAAAGAAAAAGCAAATAATACACAAGATCAAAACAGTGAGAGATCCAAAAAGAGGTCTGGAGGTCACCTCTGTGTAACTGTTTGAGTCACTCAGAACCCTCCACATGAGTATTTTTTGCATCCAGGAAGGAATTTACTGAGATCTTGCCTTCACAGAGTCTGGGGCTATTACCGCATGTAAAAGTAGGATGTTGTTCCAGATCTAGGCAGAGCAATTCAGCTGCCTTTTCTTTCCATTTTTTTTCCCCAGCCTTTAACCCCACTCTCTCCGAAGAGACAGAGCGAGTTCTGGTAAGAGTCAAAAAGCCAGCATGCTTTTAAGCCTCTCCTCAAAACTGTCTCTTGCAATGGCCAACTGCGGTGGTCACTTGATCTGACAGCTCTTAAGCTACACTCAAGATAGAACGCAGCTTGACTGTGATCTTCACTGTGCCTTTTTAGTGTGCTAGAGGTAAGCTGCCTTCTAAGAAAAGAGCTACAGAGAAGTGACAGTACAAGGACAAAGAGTTCGTCTGTCAACCTCACCTTTTGTGGAAAAGGTGGAACAAGATAAGGAATCTACTCAAATAATCTTCAAGGAGATTGAAGAGGAAGGGAAGAAAAACTGTGCTGGGATTCCATCACTAGAAATCAGACTCACTACCATCAACTACAGTCAATAGCACACAGAAAGATCTTGGACTAATAAAAAAGAAATCTTCAACACTGCTCTCTTGTGTGTGAAATGACAAGACCAATAAAAAAAAATCAAGATTACCAGTAGCCAGTATATACACAATATGTATTATACAACTCTACAATTATTAGGCCCTTCAGTGTTTTCATTAACTTCAGCATATCTCAGAACCCATCGAGTGGAGCCATGAGCCACAAAGTCAGACCAGTCACACCATGAACTTCTGCCAGAGTACAGGCAGTGTCTGGAGTGTGAATTAGAGCCAACATTGGCTGCCCACATGGACCACAAAATCAGTGTAGCGTTTGGGAGCAAACAAATCCAGAAAACAGACACATCAATATGCTCACAAGATTTACAGTGTATCTGTATTTCTGGGGAATTATTTTTAATCTCACATAAGAAAGATCCTCACTATGCCTTTGTTTAAGAAATGCAGGTTTCATACCAGTTCTACTTCGCCATCAGGTTGGAGCACTTGCGTCTGCCAAAAGAGTTCAATTCCATTTTTTTCATAATTCCAATGTAATGTAATTTCTGTATCTGTACTATCTTCCCAAATCTGTAAAGGTGCAGTGGGATAGACTGCCAATGGAAAATCTGAGTTAGGTCTTGTAAAACATAAAATATATACAAAAGTATGTTAAGATATTTTAGCTGAGTAGTAAAAGCAAATAAAAAATACACATTTTTCTCCTAATCTAGAGGAAACACATATAAATTGTAAAACTTCATTTCAGAATGTAAATGTAAGTAAATGTTACACAAGGTTTAAAAAAAAACCCTTGTGCTGACTTAGAAATATTTTAAAACATCTTGGACAGAAGGAAGAGAGACATTTATTGCAAACCAGTAAAATTCTCTAATTCAGGGCCTGGCAGAAGCTCCTGATGTAACATGGTAACATTTGACACATTTCTATACCCCAAAATCCGGTCTCTTCAACAGAAATTTATTCACAACTCTAACACTGATTCCTGTCTGTAGTTACCCTCCAATAAACAGTGCCAATGCTACTTCTTCCAAAAGATTTCTCAGATCCTTTACTGCTGTGTAAGAGTATTCAGCAAGTGAACTAAATCTCAAACTCTCCCATATTATCAGTATAATAGTGAGGAAAGCAATGCAATGTGGAGACATGGCAATGCAAGTGGGGGGTATACTTACCACCCTTGGCCATTTATCCTAAACTTCATCAACTACATAATTGAATTACACTACTCCGTGAAACACAACTTGAGGACTTTCATACTCAAAAGAGTTTGTATTTGATATAGAAGGTCCAAACTACCACATGCAGAATTGGAAACAATGGATTTACATTTTCCTTTACTTACTGTCATCCTTTAAGTTAGGAAAATTCTAATGTACATATTTGCAGGATCAGAGAAAACATGAAGGATTTTACAGGTATAACTATTTAAAAGCTTAACTCATCACACATATTATACACCATTTCTTTAACTTGCAGCTATCACTATGACTGGAAAAAGAATATTGTAGTAAAATTTTAATGTACTTATCACATTGAATGTAAACTATTCTAGCCTGACTTCTCATGAAAACTGAGTTTATGACATTGTGTTGTCTCCCTACAACCCATCAGTGATTTTACAGGTATAACTATTTAAAAGCTTAACTCATCACACATATTATACACCATTTCTTTAACTTGCAGCTATCACTATGACTGGAAAAAGAATATTGTAGTAAAATTTTAATGTACTTATCACATTGAATGTAAACTATTCTAGCCTGACTTCTCATGAAAACTGAGTTTATGACATTGTGTTGTCTCCCTACAACCCATCAGTTCACTCCTCCACTTTCTTGACCTCTTTCTTCCACTTCCAAACAATCACTTCCAAATAATCAAATTTTAGAATTTTCATGCCTCTCTGAGACAAATCTAACACAGAGAGACATTTAACGTAAGTTTCTTCATATGAAAAAGTGTGGCTAGCAAAATTGTCAACGATGCCTCTGAGGAAGCAAGCAGTGCCAGGATGCAGCA
The DNA here is from genome assembly GCA_013400655.1 of Mystacornis crossleyi. Lineage (NCBI taxonomy): Eukaryota > Metazoa > Chordata > Aves > Passeriformes > Timaliidae > Mystacornis > Mystacornis crossleyi. Next base: position 32,178 of record VYZQ01015564.1, on the reverse strand, counting down.
GTTACATCAACAGCCTCCTAGGCCATTGTCCTGTCAGCTTCTTCAAACAGGTAAGGCAGCCATAGGACCTGGGGAACACTGAAGTGGGACTAGAGGACACAAGGAGAACTGAGAATACTGCTGGAGACCGAAGAAATACCCAGTTGTTTTGAGGCAGGAGTACGAAGGAACTTATGGGACCTGGGGTACACTGAGATGAAGGACACAACTACTAGGGAACAAGGAACCACAGCTATCAGATACTCCTCAGAGAATAACCTGGCTTTTGTCACTGATGAACTACTCTTCCTCCCTAACAGTAGCACAGTGGATGTTACTGTCCCATATTAGTACCAAGAGGAGGTTAGTAACATCACTTCTTTCCCAGCAATAGCTCTTACACATGTATTACATGACATATCACACCAATTTCCAAGTAACCTACAGAGATATTTAGATTAAACTCCCCATTTTATATCCTTGCATCATACTGCTTTCTCTTCCATAAACCAGCTTCTGCAAAGCAGCAGATTTTAAAACATTAAGGGGTCATTCCAATAACCAAATTCGACCTTTGGAGTAAAGCTGTTTTCTACTGTTAATGCGACTTTCCAAAGCTGAAACTGAAGAGAGAGCAGGTAACTACAGCACAGGGACAGATAAGTAATTAAACTGTGAAGATAAAAATCAAGGACTTCCATACTTTAAACAGGGACACAAAGTATCAAGCTCAGAAGGAACAACAAAAAGCCCTAAACAAAGACAGAAAAAAACCTTACTTCTGTGCTTTACATCAAAAACATCTGTGGCAGTTTTCTTTCCCAGTGGGTTTTCCACAGTCACTGTGACATTCCAGATCCTCTGGTGGCCTATATCCCAAGAACATGAGCACTGCTTAGAACAACTTGCTTCACACAAAGCCATTTTCGGAGATGACCTATCGAAGATAGGGAGACGTAGAAGGCAGGGCAAAGAGAGAGAAAGATGTTTTTCCATAATGTACAATCAACATGGACCTTGAAGTTTCTGATGTTCAACTAGAATAATACAGCGTCATAAAAAATAAGGCTGAGGGGGGTATATAAGAAGCCACCCAGTTCTTTCCCATAGCCTGAAGTAGGATGAATGTAAATATTCTTAAAAGAAAGTTTTCTTTGAGGTACAGCTTGTCTTTTTGAGATACAGCTACACGGCTCTTTGAAATTTCCTTATGGATATTCTAAACCAGAGACTTATTTGCCAAGACTTACATAATTTACATGTCTACCACTAAGCTTTGAAATGAAACTGTAATTTCACGTGCATCTTGAAGTGCATCTTTTAACCTTCCATTTTTAAATCACCATCACAGTATCTTAGAATGTAAATAGAAGTGAACGATGCAGAGACCAGCAAATTATATGCAATGCTAGCCTGTCCTCTGCTGAGAGCTTTTGATGAAAGTTTGTTGTGATTATGAGGTATCTGTCCTGTTTTTATGAGTTTCCCTTTCTCTGGCAGGCCTTGCTGTAAAGACTCTCTCCTCAAGTAAGAGCCATATCTGCTATGCCACAGGTGTGCAGCCTTGACTCAGACTGCTAAGAAAGAGCTTTGAGAAAGTCTGCAGATTTTTTTTTTTTTAAGTAAAGTCAGGTGAAACTACAGAAATTATAGACACAAGGAGGACATTTGAGATAGGATTGTCAGTATCTCAAGAAGGAAAACACCAGCATGTAAATCTCTAAAATCCCAAAGAAAAAGAACTAGGGAGGCTAATCAGGCTAAGTGCTATGTTGAGTCAGCATTAGTGTCAATGGATCATNGTTGTGAGCCTTGACTCAGACGTCTAAGAAAGAGCTTTGAGAAAGTCTGCAGATTTTTTTTTTTTTAAGTAAAGTCAGGTGAAACTACAGAAATTATAGACACAAGGAGGACATTTGAGATAGGATTGTCAGTATCTCAAGAAGGAAAACACCAGCATGTAAATCTCTAAAATCCCAAAGAAAAAGAACTAGGGAGGCTAATCAGGCTAAGTGCTATGTTGAGTCAGCATTAGTGTCAATGGATCATGAGCATGCTAATACTCAGCCTACCAGCTGATCCAATCCTAGTTATCTGTTGTGTGTGCTACCCAATAATTATGTTATACTTTTAAGTTATCTACATCCTGATTTCAGGGTGTCTTCTTACTTACTGAACGATAGCCAAACATTAACTCAATAGAATGGTATAGAATAGAATAAGCTATGGAATAGAATAAGCTTTATCAGGCAGAACTTGATCTAAACTTGACTTGACTGTCAACTTATAGCTAGCCTAATTCAGAGCAGTTCTGCACAGCTCAAGCTTTGTTAAATAAGTGATCAGTGAGGTGGAAGGAGGCAAGCAGCTAATTACAAGGACAAAAAGCATTTCCACAGATTATAAGGGAAAGAAGGTGACTGGCACAGCACAGATCAGAGTTAACATAACAACGAGACTTACGTGTTAGACAAGGTGTATCGTGGTAAATTCTGTCCATAGAGATAGGTCTCTCCTTCTGTCCAAGTACATGTTACTCTTTTCATGTCTTGAGTTTGGCAGGAAAAATCTTTAGGTGTGTCCGGTGGTTCTTGTCAGACGAAACAACAAAAAAAACAACAACATCACAGCAGTCAAGGCAAAATTCATCAACCTTTTTAATATATTAACAAGCTAGAAAAAGGGGGTAAGTACAAAATCTGGTTTACTAGAGACATTATTACTGAAATTACACTTATTTCAATGACCACTCTGCAGAGATAGTCAGGATAATACCATTAGTTAATAGCAATCAAACACTTTTATACTCTATTATCCTTTTCTTTTATACTCACACATTCATTCATTCCATCTGTATTTTTTCCTACCTTTAAAAACTGCTATTAGCCTTCAAAAAGGGGACTGTGCTGAGTTTTTACCACATGCACACAGACAATGAAGCTGATGGGTGGGTATATTTAAGAATCAACCACCTGTCATAGGGTCAATAAATTTAATGCTATTTTTCCTGCTTTCTATATGTAAGTTTACAGATCTGAAGTCAGACAGAGTTCAGCCAGGCATGACAAGACCATGACAACTTACAGAAAGATTTTTTTTTCCCTGTCCATTTTTTCCACAGTCATTCTTGAGTTAATAACAAGAGGAAAATAAAACTGTCACAATGTGTTCACTTACTACCCACAAAGAAAGCTGCCTGATGTGACCAACCGTCTTCATCGTAACAGTAAACATGGATGTTAGAGCCTTTGTCATGTGAAAGATTTCCCACAGTAAGAAGTCTGACTTGACTGTTTGTGTGCTTGAAAACATCAACAGTTGGGTATACAGAGAATTCCGTAATGGTTTGACCTTTTCTTCCTATGCAGCAAAGAGTGATATTAGAGCCTTCTGCTAAAAATTTTTCGTTTGGAAAGATTAGTGGCCCACTCCTATTTGAAGTGTCCAGGCCTGCAAATTAAAAAAAAAAATATTCAAAATCTGCTCAAGTCAGCAGCCTTCAGCCAGAACACAAAACTAAGCATTTACACAAGAAATTGCTAACATTGTATTGTTCATTTATAGACTTTCATTAAGTATTCTTCCCAATACAGAGATAAATTTCACATGTAATAATACCTTTCTCTTAAAACTCATAAACATATAATGTAGTCCAACAAACTACCTAAGAGACTAAATCTGTTTTACTACCTTTCGCTTAGAGGAAACAAAAATGTTCTGTCAAGAATTGCCTTTACAAAGGAATACCACCTCCTGCTCCAACGCACAGGCTGTTGCTTATATCCAAAATGCCTGCTCTTGAAGACTTTGAGCAGTGGACTAGAAAAACAACATGTTCTGGTGTGTTCATTCAGAGCTCAGCTAAGAGTCGTCAACATTGACTGAATCAGATCAGTGAGAGGATAATCAGCTTGGAGTGAGACTCCCATTGCTTTCTATGGGACTGCTTGCTAGAAGCAAAAATTAGTCGAATTTAAGTGACTCACAATCTTTAACACATATTGCACAGGAAAAATCTTCTCTCAAGGATCTGATCCAAAAACCTTATGACATCTAGAGTTACTATCTTTCAGAGAACTCTAAATCAGGTCTGTAATGTGGGATCAGTTTGTGACCAAGAAACAGTATTTTTGAACCCCATTCACTTGCAACTGAAAAAAATTAAATCTCCAAGATTGAGGAGATTGTGGGTCAAAAAGAGAGTCTTGCATCCTATTTCCCATTACACAACAAGAGGGAAGTGAGTGCACAATCCAAGTATGAAGATCTGTGATGCCTCTTCTACACACAGTGGCATCTTCAATATCTAAAAGCCCTTGCTTGATCCAGNGATATAAAGACAAATTACATTATTGGTTCACTCACTGTTTATTTTCATAGAAGTCTCACATAATTCACAAGAAATTTATTCCAAGAGACGTAAGGAGCTGACTTGCTCCTTTCTCTCTGCTTCTGTAATACCAATTCAAACTATGAACCCCAGACAAAAGCAACAGACTCATCAGATCACGTAGCCCCTAGCTATGTGCTTCCTCTCCTTTCCCTGAGTCTGGGCCAGGGATGTGCCTATCCAAGATCCTATGCCACTCCACTTACTTCATTGTTTTAACATGCGAGCAGAAAAAAAGCTCTAAAACTTTTGGTCTCCTAGCTTAGGAAGACAGTCTGCAAATTATAGCAATGACAGAAGCACTGCTATTATTGCCAGCAAAATATAAGGAACTGGTTAGTGCTTAGAGCAAATGGATTCTTGAGTTGATGCCATCTCTCCTGAACTGTCCTTCACAGCTACATTCACTAGTGAATTGCAAACTAGCTTTATACTAGAAAAAAAATTAAACCAATATGGCAAAGTTTTGTTTTGTTTACCCGGGACAGTCTCCCACAAACTCCACTGACTCCAGAGTTTTGATGCTTCAGCCTTGCTCCTGATTCTCACAGCGTGTGACATACACTCCAAAGGTATGTCTGAATCCCATGTCCAATGAAGAGGCTTTTCCAATTTATCAAGTGTGACGTTATGAAACTCCTACAAAGAGTAGTAAGGTAAAGTATTGAAAACAGAGCAGTGTGAAGATTTGGAAATACAATCAAAAGCAGTGAGAAAGCTCAAAGGAGGAAAATGCTTTTAAAACCAATGTCTGAAACTCCACTAGCTACATGTGATCTCATACTAAGTAACTAGTCAGCTAATCAACTGCTTACTGCACTCATCTGTGCTAGCAGTGGCGGAGTGACTGATGTGCTGGTATATTTGTGAGTGAGACCCTGCTTCTCATGACACGGATTTGCTCTCACAGACTTTCAGTAGGTTATTAGTGCCTGCTATTACACAAGCTGCTGCCCACAGATACATCCTAATGCTCTGAGTTACACATCCCTGCAGTGGAATCATCATCCCTGGAGTGATTTAAAAGATGTGCAGATTCAGCACTTAGAGATGTGGTTTAGTGGTGGACTTGATAGTGCTGGGTTAACGGCTGGACTCAAAGATCCCAAAGAATTTTTCTAACCTATGAGATTCTATCATTCTATATATTTAAGTAGTTCTTATAGCACCTATTTCAGATTCTCAGCATATAGATCTGTGCTGCTCATATGATTTGTACTAAAGGCCTGACTCACACTGACCACCAGAGAATTTCTCTCCAGTACTGCTTTCCAATGGCAATACCTGCACTTTCGTNTCCTTGGGCGGGTCCCTTGAGATGTTTATTGGAACGTTGCCAGAAGAAAAGAGAGGGAAATGCCTTTGGGGTGTCCTTTTTTGAATGCGGGGGAGCGGAAGGGAGGGAGAAGGGGTGGCTTCTTGCTTACATGAGGGGTAAGGGAAGGGGCCACATTAAGGGGCAAAATTCTTACAGGAACACAATGTTAGTACGGAGATAATAATGTCCAGTGTAGTACAAACTAACTCATTTGTGCATTACAACACCTGCTGCTTCAAATGTTTCATTATAAAATCACTGTAGTTGTATTTTCTAAAGCAGTTACATATTTTGTTTAAACAAGATTCTCTGGAAACCAAACTGCTCTAGTAAGACATAGTAATCTAAAAAAAAGATAAATTTTGTTGATATA
>VYZQ01015564.1:1239-23664 GCA_013400655.1 Mystacornis crossleyi | reverse complement strand
TGTATCTCAAAAGACATTGCCAGCTCAGCATCATGTGCTGACTTGACAACATCCCATTCCACCAGCAGCCGCTGAAGATCCAAATCCTTGGAAACATTAAGGTATGTTACTGGAAACACACTGGATTCTAGAAGTGCAAAAAGGGCACAGAAATATTACTGTCTAGCTGAGTTACAAGGCAGATATGAAACAAGAGTGGTTAGCAGTAAGACAGGTTCCACACCAGATGGTTCTGAAGGAAAAAACAAAAGTGATCAGGACCTATGCTGCTGATGACAAAAGGAAAGATAATTCTTCTTCTTAAGGAATCAGCAGGCTAAAATGAGATTCCTGAATCTATTCAATAGCCCCCCACCATGACATTTGGTATGCTATTTAGTTTTCTTATGCTCTGAATTTACTGGTTGTTTTATGGGAATACAGATCCATCCCTTCATAATTTTATGAAAAGGAACAATATAAGAGGGACTAAATCCCAAAATATCCTGAACCCCAGCAAACCTTCACATCATTAGGGCAGAAACTCTGCGCTCAGTTTTGATCTCTGACTTAATTCAGATTAAGTAAGTTAATGCAAAACCATTATTTGCACAGAATAGGTTAAGGGTTTCCCTCCAGCAGCTAGCTCAGATGATAGTCTTAGTATTAAGCATATTCCTAGTTGCTCTACATAGAGCTTAGATAATGGCTGTAGATTCTTCTACTGGAATTAGACACCTTGTTCTAGCAGCACCTGCAACCTTCTCTTGGTCTGGATTTGATTCCCGGATAAAGTAAAGTCTGAAAGTCAGACTGAAGTCCCTTTTCGCTAAGGAAATAAAAGGCCCTGCAACATTATTCTGCTGAAAACGACAAATTACCCTGTAAGTGGTTCCTCTTTTTAGACAACTTCTTTATGATCCCTCCCTACAAATACTAACTGTTGGAAGAGATGAAATACAGACCTCACTCATTTCTCATTTCTCTACTTCCTGAAAACTAAACAAACAAACATAAACCCCCTAAACTTGATTTGGTTGTTAATGAAGCCAGGGAGCTGAAACACCGGAGTAACTAGGCTTCTTCTTTTGCCACTGGTGTTTTCCAAGGTGCTTCTGCTTGTTACAAAAGGACAGGGTCAGAATCTTTACACTAACCAAAACATAGAAAAAAAGTCACAAAAATAGCTGCATCTTTTAATAAAATAGAACTCATTCTGTGCATTCCTGCCACATTACAGGCAGAGTCATCAGGGACACGAGTGACCTCAGCAAACCCCTCTCACAAAACTGCCACCTCCACTCCTGTCTCCCAGACACACTTTGCCCACTGAATTACCTGAGACTTTCGCCATGTATCACTAGCAGAAACACAAGTATTCAGGAGATTTAGACTGAGAATCTACATTTTGATAGATGCTTCTGGTAGCCATCATGTATCCAAACCATTCTGCAATTTATCCTGCAGTATCTGCACTGCACTAACCTCTGTGCAGCAGTTTTCCTACACAGGGATTTTATATTAGCAGGAGGGAATGAAAGGCTTTAGAGAAGCAGCAGTTTAGTCAATCAAAGGATGCAAATAAAACTTTATAAGCATATTTTTTAATTATGAGAATACAGACACTGACACAACTTTGTTGTTTATATAAGTCTAGACTATAATTAAAGAATAAATGGAGGAAAGACTATATTTTACCATTAGTACAAAGTTCCTAAAAACTGCTGGAAGAAAGGGTTCTCTTTTAGCAAATCATCCAAAAACTCTGTTGGGATATTTTTAACGTGTTCCATTTTCAAGGGTACTAGAAGTCAGAGCAAAATTAAAACCATGTGCTTTCCACCTTGAGGAAACTATTGGTATATGCTTCTTCAGATAAGCTTGGAGCAAGAAATCGGGTGTCACTGTTCAAACACATGGTCTCAGAACCAGGACTGTGGTACCCTCAAGTGTTTTGGAGAAAGAAATATAGACACATATATGCAACACACCTTCTATCAATTCTCACTGCAATCTTAATACATAATTACTGGGAAATGATTAACATGTGTAAATTACGTGAAAGCAGAATTGATAGCATTCATGCCCCAGTGAAGTAAACACAAAATGTTTCACACACAGAAGTAAAAATCCCTTTTTGGCTATGTTAATGACATGATCCTTAAAAAGTGTATCTGCTGCTTCACAGTTGCTTTTGAAAAGTGATGGGCATCAGTATTATACTGCCACAAGGAAACCCAGTACCTATGACAATTACTAAGTGTCTGAAACAGAATAAACAAGGTGGAAGGCTTGGGGATTAATTTCACTGAATGATGACGGAGCATCAGTTTTAGGTTTTACTGGAAAAAAGAAATATTTTCAGCTTCTCTGCCAACAACTGACTAGGCAATGAGCCAGAACAACCAAAACAACATAGCAATTCATAAAATTAACGGTGGAAGTGGCTTATCACTTATTTTGGGAAGACAGGACAAAACACACTTCATTTTCCCACATTTTACAGACTTTCACCATCAAAACAAGATAAACATGGTTAAAATCCCACTTATGCTAAGGAATTGACTGTAATGTTGTTTGTCTCCAGTATGTAATCTTAGCTGCTCATTTTCTAGACAACCTTACTTGTACGTTCATCATCCGTTTACCAGAAGCACTGCGTACCAAATCTCCTGGGGGATCTCCTTTCACATACACAAGCAGGTGGCTGATCTAGAACTCTGGGCCTTGCCATTATCATTTTTTCTGTCTGCACTGCTGAAGCAGTGGAGGAAGAGAGGAACTGGGAGAAGGAAAGGACCCTGCTTGTCTCTCAGTGAAATTCACCAGCACAAAGTAAGACTCCAGGGAAAGGAAATAAATGCACATGAAAGAAAAACCAGCTAGTTGGCAGAAACCCCTTTCTTTTTCAGGGTGCACCATTACAAGAAACTTCAGCATATCTTCTGAATTTATTTATCCTCTTTCTGCTCTTTTTCTAGCAAAATCTAATTCCAAGTGTCACTATTATGCCTACTGCACTGATGATGAGCCTGCATATCCTCCCTGCTCCTGTTTCTTTTTGTCCAAATTAAAATATCATCCCTTTTCTCTCAATAAAGAATACTTCCACCTGCCACATTTAATTGACTTGATAAAAAAAACACAAAGGTCTTGTTAGTTTCTGTTTTTTCTCCATCTGTACAAGTGTCCCTCCACTATATCCCTTCAGCTAGACAACATATCACTTCACACCCCACACAATTTTGTTTTCCAGAGAGTCTGGCATAAGAAAGTCTAGATCATCATCTGGAGCTTATGCACAGTACTTAAAAAAAGAAGAAGAAACCATATAGTTAAGGATATATCCAAGATTCTGACAACCACCAAGTTACAATGTAGGCATTAACGGATTTTGTAGCATAATTTTAACACGTGGAAATATTTGCAGTGTTCAAGTTACAATATTCCCTCCCAGCAAAATAAGGTGATCAAGGCATCTTAAGACTTGTTTTAACTTGAAAGCTAACTCGAGACTATGTGACTAGCTTTATGATTAACAACAGAGACTAATTTTATTCCTGAACAATTGCATGTGAAAACAAGTGACCAAGGTACTGTAATGAAGCAACTGTTTGGACTTGCCTGCATTACAAAGATTTACCATTCTAGGAGCACTGATAATAAGTTTCCAAACTGAGACTTGGGTGAGTGGTGTGTGAACACACGAATTTCAAGGCTGAAGAGAGATAAAATGTCTGAAAGAGATATATTACCCCTTCAGTATGATAATAAATATATTTTTAAAAACCCAAACATCTCTCTTCCCTCTTCATCAACTTCAAAAGAGGCAGTAAAATTTCCATAATGCAGACTAGAGCCTGGTAAGGTCTGCCTTCTTAGTGGTGGCCACAGAAAGTTCAATTAAAATTTTTTTTTCTTTTAATAGGGTCATGCCAAAATGCTATAGCTAGCAGCAAGTACACAAGAAGTATTTTTTACCTTAAAATACACAGCCTTCTGAAAAATTATCATTATATTCAACTTTTTCCCCTTCAAATATGCATATTTGCTTTTTGTATTTGTATTGGATAAATATGTGAAGTGCAAAAAATGAAAATCTGGTCCTGGAATCTTGTGGCACAATCAGAAAAGAGCCAACAGAAATGCTAAAGTTTTCAGAGATGAGACAAAAAAAAGAAAGGAAAGGGGTGAAAAACCATAAAAGTAGACAAAGAGGAAATAAATTATTTGAAGATGACAGTACATAGGAGAAAAACATAGGAGAAAGAGGAGGAGCAAATAAATACACTTTGGCCTCACATAATTGCAAGTTGTTGATTCAACAGGCAATTTTGCATAATGGGGTCACAAAAGGTAATAATGCAAGTTGCTCCATCACCTTACCAAAGAGAATAATTTGATTAAATGTGTAACAAGTTGCTTAATCACAGACTTACAAATCAGTAAGCTGAAAGCTTCAGTTATTGTAGATTGCTTCCAAAGAAAAAAATCAAACATTCAGACATTTACCTTGCTGTGAGTATGCAGTGTAGCACATCCTCAGGGACAGCAATACTGCCAGAACCATGAAGTGATTCATCATTCGTCCACCTTTTCCTGCATAAGACTTACCAGCAAAGAAAACATTTTTATTTACTTGTTTCTTTCAGCAGAAACGCAGCATGCCAAATCATAGTCCAGATAATATTACTATATTTAAGAATGAATAAATAACAAGCCAATCACACAGACTCCAGGAAGCTTAAGAGGAAGAACGCACAAGGAAAGATAAAGAATGAAAAAAAGGAAACCTCTTGTTTTTAGGACTCAGTTACAGCAAAGTAGCACTATAGCCAAAAAGTTCAATTGTGTCTAAACAAATAAATCATACAATATCGTGAAAGTTTTTTATCCGCTTATTTCAAATAAATACTGAAATAGACATTTGCCTTAATATACTTTGGCTTTCTTCCTGCACAAGTAAGAAGATATCCATCCTAACAAGGGGAAAAGAGTAATAAAGGTGCAAAACACCTTGTGATTTCTACTCCACCTACAGCCTGACTGATGAATCCAACAGACTCCTCTGCCAGCACACAGGACACTATATGGAGGGCTTAAGTTAGATGAAATATTCATATCAAGTCTTTGCAAGTTCCATTCCCAGATGCACTGTCATCTCAAGAACCAAACAGCTCTATCTTGTATTCCATTCACAGCTTTGACATTCACACTGTGCCAGGATGAAACTCTTTGATTTGCACAGCCCAGTGAAGGACTGATTGTATGTTAGATCTCAGAAAACATGAATCACCTGCAAATTCCCCCAGGCAGAAGGGAGAGGTAAACATCAGGCTGAAGAATGTTTTAAAGCTGTCAGGCACAGAGGGTACAGGAGTACAAACAACAGGAACAGGACGATCGTTACAGCTATCTTCTAGTGTAGAACTTGTATATTTTACATTTCTGGAGCTGTGCAGAACTGATAATCTTTTATCACTGCTTCCATAACAGAAGCTGAAACTGCTGAGCAGGAGATAACCAAAATGACCTGTTGCCACTAAAGCAGAACATTTATGGATTTCAGAAGGGCCAGGAATTCACTACAGAATTTGTTTCTAGCAGAAAACTTCCAATTTAATATCTCAGAGCTGCAGACTTTTAAGTCTAATAAGTTTTATTAGATGCAATGGTTTTGAGAAGCTCTGAATTCCTCCAAAGGATTGAAAGATTTCAAACTTTTTTTTTTTTAAATATGTTTCTAAAGGTTACGTGAACACTGTGGAACGGTCCTGTGTGTAGCACTGCAACCCAGGGCTCAATGCACACAACAAGCACCCTGGCTGCATTGTGCCTCAACTTCTCCTTGTGAGCTCAAATGGTTTGCACAGAGGCCCCCCTATTTACCAGGTGAGTGTTGTCTTGCCCAGTGCACAGGTTTCTGTAGTCTTTTCTGCCACTAAACAAATATTCTCAAAAGTATTTAGATAATACTAAGATCACCATGTATGAAGAATCTAAATATTTTTGAGAAGCTAGGCCTAATTCACATGCAACTCTTAGACTATTCCAAGAACTGATTTAGGGAAATTTTTTTTTTTCAAATTTTCCAAGGGTTTTTTAGCACTTAAACGGGAAAATAATTTGTTATATATTGGCTGGAATAAACAAGACAGAATAGCTCTTTCTTATGGAGAAGAGAGTGGTAAGTAAATGACACAAAAAGAAACTTTTCCAAGGCAGATCACATTAAAACTTCTGGTAACTCCTTCAGCAGATAGTTGTTTTTTTTTTTTGAATTGTATGAAATTATATTGATACAAAGCCAAATCTTACATACCCTTTTTTTTTCTTCCCAGAAAAAATGTGAAACTAAAACTGTTTTTAAAGTCAAAGGACTTAACTTTCTGCTTTAACATAGTTTAACACATGGATGGTCAATTAGTTTCAGCAGCATTTCTCCTGACTTAATTATATTAGCTTGATGAAAACCTGGCCCTTCAAGACTTGAAATTTTGTAAATATCTTTGGGGTTGGACACACAAAATTTGCCATACTGGTTATGAATTACTTAAATCCAACACGAAATACAGTAGGAAGGTATTGTGGAATGATGACAAAGTTACTTCCTATTTGGAAGAAAAATCCAAACTTTTTTTATGCTCTTAAGAAACATTCTCAACTATTGTCATGAAACCAATGTCTAATTTAACTACCTAGATCCAGTCATTTATACCAGCAGTTCACTAATGGCACAAACTAGATCACTTCTATTGATGCAAAAGCCTTATGCTACTAAAGGATAGTGTAATATAATAAATTACTACCAAAATATATTACCAAATCATATTTTTGAAAGTGACAATGGTTTTCACTATTCCATATTAATCTAGTTTAACAGTGCATAATAAATAGATTGTGGTAATATGTGCAATTGTAGGTAACAAACCAGTTTTCATGAGACAAGTCCTACAATTCTCTAACAAGAGAGAATATGAAGTAATTTTATATAAATGAAATACTAGTTGAGAAAAAAGAAATAGGGTTCTTAATATATGAGTATTACTTTGAATTAAATCCTCTTTATGCAGAAACATCTGCCTGCAACTAACAAATGAATCACACATAATAACTACCACCACCAATGTCAAGAACTTATTCTGTACTATCAATAATTAAGTGCTTTTATAAAATCATAATTTAAAAGTCTGTGTCTTGGCTACAGTTTTACAAAATACATTATCAATTTAATTAAAAAAAAAAAAGGCAACAACAGCAAAATGATGATAATAGATTAAGAACATCCTTGCCAAAAGTGAAAATTGAACAACAAAGGGAATGAAGACAGGTAGCCAGAAAAGGGGAGATAATACTGACTTGCAAGTTGAAGTCAATTGGGCACAAAATGATCCATGAGAACTACAGAAGTTAGCTGAGCAATGTCTTTCATTTTAGCATACATTCTTTTCCCTTATAAAAACTCAAATTATCTGGGGGAAATAGAGCAGACTTGCTTGGTTTTATCAGCCTGCAGGCTAAAACACCTTAAAAAAAGCCTGCAGGCTTTTTTTTTTTTTAATTGTAACTACATAATCTACTTGTAATCTTCCTGTTGGAAAAATGTAAACTGAGATGTGAAAAAACAGATATAGATGCATTCGGGACTCCCCTCCCTAACTTCAAATTAATCAGCATTGATAGATACTTCAATGGAACAGAGCTTATTTGGAGAGCTGATAGCAATTGAAATAATTTTCAGCAACAACAGGAATTATTCAGATTAAACACAATTAAAGGGAAATCACTCAAGAAGTGGAGACAGCATAGGAGCAAATTACCTTTGAGAAAATGAAATTTCCTTAATAGGTGGTCTGTGAATATTTTAAATAAACATCTCCAGATAAACCATTTCTCCTTGAGAGCTAAAGGCTGGCTTACATGATTCCCAAAGTCCTATCCAAGCCAACATTTCTGTGATGCCATGGATGAAACTAAAAAGAAATTCTCATTATTTGTCTAGTTAATACACCAATGATTAACATTTCATCAAATCCCTCTTCAAAGTCACTGAAGCACCAAAATCCAATTGCGAGTTGGAGCTATGCAGTGCACATACTGCTGCAGCACATGGAACACCTGTGTGTGTGTAAGGAAAGAAAGCCCCTGCTATGAACATCTAGTCAAAGCTGATTGCAGAGTTAATCTGTTTTGTAGCAATCTTCCTAAAGGCACATATTTCAAATCGTACTTCATACAGCTTTCTTTTCTCAGTGCCCTTTGCTTGCTTATTTAAAACAGCTGCCAGGCACAAGCCAAATCCTTAAATGAACCTGAGTCTGTACGCAGTCTGAGAAAAGAAATTTTTCCAGTTGCGGGATACTTAATCTATTTAATCGTGAGTATTAGATAGGGATACCAACTCATAAACACCATGGATTGAACAAGTTTTTCTAAACCAGACATGGAAGAGGACTGTCAATGAGGCAAATCAAGTAATAATACATAACACTGTTCATCCTATGTTGTTATTCCCTCTGCTTCATAAACAGTGGATAGGAATCACAGTCCAAGTTTCTACCAATCAACACAAGATTGATAACATAAGTGACACTTCGGTGCCAAAATCTAATAAATTCTTTCCACAGTCTCCAAAGAGGCATCCCTACAAAGTAAGCAGAGCACAGGAAGACTAATTCATCCTCCTGATGCTGTTTTTTGTCTCCTAAATAAAGAGATAATTATGTAACTGTCAAAAGGAGCTGGAAGGCCCTATGTCAGTGATTTGTGCAAAGACTCTACAACACAGTGTGCCTCCGCTCTCCCGATTCCTGCAGTTCCAAGTATATCCCTTGCAAAACCAACAGTGCAGAGCGGACATCCAACTGAAGCAGCTTTTCTTGAAACAGGGAAGAGTGTCAAGCCGTCAGAAACCTACAGAGCGTTGATTGAGTAGTATCTGCTAAATCACCCCAAGTAAATAGATCCCTCCTAAAAATAAACATCATAGAAAATTGAGAATTTGATTGTCAACAATCCTGAATGCTAAAAAGAAAACCACATTCTAAAGTGGATGAATCTTTCCTTTAGGCCTTGTACTTGCTTTTTCTCCCAGGCATTTTTAAAGATGGTTTCAATTACACTTACAAAATATATCTGTGTATAAGACAATGAAAACTCGAATAAGCTTTTGTAAATTAACGGCTGAGCAACAAGTTTAAAAAGCTGCATAAGAAAGAAAGAAAGGAAGTAATTTCTGTAATTAAGGTCTAAATACACATGTAATAATTCGACAACTGAGGGGTAGCTTTATCTCCCGTGTTTTGGTAAACAGAAAGCTCTTTGATGCATGCTGTTGCTTTTCTAAAAAGCTCTGCCAAAATAGAAAAACACGTACTTCACGGTCCCACAAAGACAAGAATCCAAACAACAAGGCGGTTGAAATAGGGGGAAATGGGATCTAAAATCATGAAGCGATTAATGAACTTTGTAAAACTACTCCTGCCGCATCAGAAAACAAAAGTCAGCAATTGTAGAGAATTAGTCTTTCAGGCATTATCTACTTATAATGGTATTAGGATCGATCTGGTTTGCCCTGCTGGAGTTCGGACTGGCTCAGGCAGGCAAAATTTAGATAAAAGGAGAGGCGAAAGGTTATGCCAAAAACATATTCCAAAAAAATCCCCAAACTCCGAAAAACTCAGGAATCACACTGGAATTTACGTTTTCTTATTTACTCAAACGGCCTTGAGATCAAGCAATGGATTTCAGCTGCTTAAAAGAAAGAAGAAGCAACACTTCTCTGTATGATGCCAGATTTAAAGGTCTGGGCTCACTTTTCTGAGCAAGTCAACACCTTCTTGAAGCAGCGGGCACAGGAGATGTTAAACCCAAACCCGAATCACCTGGCAGGTACAGCATCCTCATCCCACGAGGTACCCCACCTAGGTAACTTTTGCTCAAGTCAAATCAGCAGCTTTTATGCTGTACCTAAGCAGTGGCATCCTGAAAGCAGAGGAGACTAGAGGGTCATGAAGGTCAGAGAAGACTAGAGGGCCTTAAATTCATCGGTATGGCGATGAAGCGCCTTAAATTCATCAGATGTTAGCGGGTTTCTGGAGGTGCGGTACGACGGCGGCGGTGCTGAGGAGCCACTACAGCCCCCTCGCACCGCCGTACCGAGAGAAGCCTGGAAAACACGGGACAACGGGCGGACAAAGGGTGGAGAGGGCATCAGAAGTGCTAAAATTCAAAGTAAAAACTCCATAGCGCGCTTCAAAACAAGCGCCGGGTTGGAGAGGTGGGTGTACCTCAGCGGGGCAGGCAGAGTTCCCCTCAGCGAGGGCGGACAGGACGCCGGCGGATGGAGAGGAGAAGGGGGGAAGGGGGTCACTGAATGGGGGTCTGCTGTGACAGGGAGACACCGGCATCACTTACCTGCAGCGGCCGGGAGCTCCCTCACGGCCGGAGTCAGCCGGACCCCGCACGCCGGGACGCGGCAGCCCCCTCGGTCAGTGCCGGGAAGCGGCTCGGCCGCCCCTCCCCGGGGCAGGGCGGTGCCTCCTCCCACCTCGAGGAGCCGGGTGAGCCGCTTGTCGGGAATTCCCCCGCGCTCCAGGAAGCCCGGCGCGTTGCCTTGGCAGCTCTCCCAAAGGCAGGACGCGGGCCGCCCCCTGCTCGAGGCGCCTCAGGGTTTCAGGGTCCTGGGTGGGTCGAGTAGGGACAAGGGGGACAGGCAGGGGTAGCCCGAGAGGACCGTGCGGGACAGAGAATGGACACGTTCCGATCCGCCCAGTCCCCAGCGGGCAGGAACCGCAGGCAGGAGTGATGTCCGCAAGGCGTCTTCAGCTCTAGTGCCATGGCCCCGGGTCCCCGTGTCTCCTGGCCTGGCTCCGGCTGCAGGGACAGTCGCTCTGGCCGCCAAGGCAGTCGGGGTGAGGAGGTGCCCGCTGCCTGGAGCGGGGCTCGGGGACCAGGCCGTAACCTGCCTGGTGCAGTGCCACACTCCTGCAGGCAGCTGACTGAGGAAATCCCTCACAGAAACCGCGTCAAGTAAGGCTACGGCTCCCAAAACAAACTCTTCACTCCCCAAAATCACATAAAGCATGAAGGGAGACCAGGAGCTGACCGTGTTTCTGTAGCCGGTGCCCATATGACTGGCCACGTTCAGATAGGTACAGTATATTAAAAGCTGCCTGGCTACATCTTCTCATGTAGTCCTGAGAAAGTTTTGTTTCAAGTTGTTGCTCATCCCTTCCAGGGCCTTTGTAGGGAAATTTTTTCCAGTTTGTAGCACTTCTGCGTGAAAGAAGTATTTTGTCTCTTCTTTTTTTTTTTTTTTTCCTCTAGATTGTCTCAAATTCTCGAAGCTTGGTTGCTTTTCATGAGGAGCATGTGATCTGCGAAGTTTTCAGCCTTATGGCTATATTATTTTTACACCTCATTATACATAGTTTGCCGTTTTTTTGTAACAGCCTAGTGTTGCGGACATACACTTTTCTTGTGATCCACTTCAGCACCTTGATGCTTCTCTTCTAAACTGCTGTTCAGCTGGTTGTTCCCTGCCTTGTTGTATTTCAGGGATGTCTCCTACTTCCCCATGCCAAGTAACATCCTATTCCTTAGTCAGACGTTCCATTTTCTTACTGTGCTCTTGCTTTCTAGTCAAGCAAATGATTCCTAGTCAGAGGATAGTTTAATTCTTCAGAACTGTGTTTTGAATAATTGCGTCTATTTCTTCCACAGAGTTCCTGTGCATGTTCTGTGAGTCATGTAAACTGAACTTTCCACAGAGGGTCAGTCATTTTTCATTGCCTGCATGTGGTCTGGAGGCACTACAGCTGCACATTTACTGTTTCAGAATTCAGAGCAGTATGCACATGAAAGGTCATCTAACTGCTAAGTTTTACTGAAAATGTAAATCACAGATGTCTACGGTTAGACACCAAAATTTTTGCTTTTTTTTTTCTTATATTTGTTAACAAGTGTCTGCAGTATGCTAGTAAGTTCTTTCGTCTAATGTTTATAGACTGTATAATTAGTAAAGCTTTCTGGAAATCTATCAACTGAATATTTGAAAGTAGGTTTTGAATTATATACAATAAATAAAATGTGGGGTAGACAATCTTTGCACATACTATTTTAAAGATAATATATTAACTCATTTTTGTGCTTTGAGCACTCTCATCTGTGTTTGAAAATATTTATTCTTTTAGGACTCTAGTGGAGATATCATTTAAAATCCATCAATACATTTAACATTTTCTGAGTCATTTCAACCCTGCTATAGCTCTCTATTGCTTCTTTGTTCAGTTAGCAGCATCAGTCTCTGATGCTGCTTTTGCTGATGCGCATGATCCATAAGCTGCAGAATGAACAATGTATTATCTTATTCTTTGAATGCTTCCTTATGAACATATGAATTCACTGCTATTTAGAAATGATGTTCAAGGTACTAATTAGAATAAAAAAAAAAAAAAACACCCTAAAGAGTTATTGAATTATGTCTATAAGGAATTTCATGCCTAATCAGAAAGTGTTTCAAAAAGCAAGTTACTAAGTTCCTTATATTTAAGCAGGAAAAATTGAAATACAAGAGAAGAACAAAGGTAAATCCACAAAACAGCCTGGAAGTTCAATATGTCAAGTGTCACAGAATCTAGAGAATTTAAAATCTCAAGTCAGGTACCAAACTTCTCTATATACCAGGTTATAGCAGTGTAGTTTGGAAAGGCCTAGAAGACATGCAATCCAACCTGGCACCCTTCATGTCTGTAACAACAGCTCTGAGTTTCACCCCACCTGTCTGGGTGTTTAGTTGCCTGTGTACCTGTATCCAAAGCCCATCTCTGACACCACACACCTCCATGACCTTGATCCAGACTGCTATGAAAGTTTGCCATCTGTAGAGAATTTTGAAAGTAGGGCTTTGGACATGAGATTGTTCATGTTCGAGGACTTCAGAGGGACAGTACCAGCATGAAAAGGTGTAAAATCATAAAGGTAAAGATAACCTGGGAAAGCCTGGTCAAGCTAGACAGTCTAGTTGGGGACTAGCTGTGAACCCTTGTGTCATGTTAAGTGTTGATGGAAGATTGCAAGTTAGAAATGCTGTGATTCTTCTCCAGAGAGCCATGGGAAGAGACCATTACCCTTTTGACTCATGCCTGCCTGCTCAGCAAAGACTTCTTGAGTAGCTTAACATGAGTGGTGGCTACAGTCGTGTTTTGTTTAGTAGCTCATGAAACTCTACCTAGCCCTTCTGTCTGTTAGCCAATAACTAACTGCTTTATTTTCAGTTATGTGTATTCTTCTTGCAGAGTCTCTGTGCCTGGCTAAAATACCTGAACAAACTGACCGAGTGTCACAAATGCACTCAGCTCCTTAACCAAACTAAGGGTAGCTATTACAATCTCCAAGGAAGGTAAAGACCTGGGGCATAACCAGGACAAGAACTTCTTTAGTTCCAGTCCATTCTGTAAAAATGCACAAAGGAACAGAGTGATAGAGGTGAGCACTGATGCATATGAGCTTGGGTCACTGATCATGTAAATAACACATGAATAGCAGGCAGCTTTTCTAGGACTCATTTATCAAGGAACAAAGAAAGTTGTGGGTTCAAGAAATCTCACGCATAGCCTTCTCATTGTATATAGTTTGACTACAAGCCAACCACTTTATTCCAGAAATATGATAGCCTAAATGAGCATTCTTCAAGCTCTCCCTGCTAAGCATCTGGTTGCATGGGATCTCCCCATTAACAGGGACACTTCTCAAGGTTGCTCTTCAAAGCAGAGAGAACTCCCACCAAAAGTAGATCCTTGGGAATTGGATACCATGCATATTCTGGTATTATAGTGCACTAAGATTTTTGTATTGGTAGCTTTGATTTTTGTATTGGCAGCTTTGAATCATTGCTATAGCCTTTGTGCAGTAAGTAATAAGGTCAACGTTGCCTTTGACTTCTGTTGTAAAAGTTGCACTTTTACAACAAATTTCAATAAACACACTTCCACTGATACTTTTGGTGGTAGTTCTTTATTTTTCAAATTTTAGTGTCAGCTCTTCCTAAAATAAAATATTTCCTCTTTTATATGTCAAGTGTTTGTATCTTCTTGCTTGACATCAAAACCTATTTTTTCTGTGTTGAGATCTATGTTACTCAGTGTTCTTGTAGTGCTATATAACCTACTTGCATCATTACAAAATCTACCACTGATGTTGGTATATTAATAATTTTTACCCATACTGACTTACATGATGCAGTAAATCTGCCCCTTATGAGTAATAAAAAGGTAATTTTCTTATTTCTCCACCCTTCAGGAAGAAAGTAAGCGATTGGAACAATGCTATCTGTGTTAACAGGACCATTTCAAAGGAAAACAAAAAAAATCTGCAAACATAATGTACAAAACACAATTCCCTTTGTCAGGTGCTGATTCAAAGACTTGAAACAAGAAAAATGGGGTAGTTTCATGTTCCTCATTAACTAATGTAATGAAAGATTTTACTGTGTTACTTAAAGCAGAAATATTAGTTTGTATTTCAAGAGTTTCTGATGCCAGTTAGTGATCATATGCATGAGTTTCTGCACAGTTTAGCAGAGGTGTTTATTCTCTTATTAAAATCTAGTAATTTGTATGAAAAATATGAAGTTCTTTCAGTTGCAAATTAATATTTAATATAGTGTGAAAGATGCCATTTTTAGCCCCAAAGCAAGATGAATCACACCCACTTCCCGATTCTCAAGTTTTTTTTCTTAAAACCACCCATTCCCAGAAGTTCCACTGCCTTCAAAGGCAGAGTCTGGCTAGGACCTAACTATCCTTAGTGGTAGAAAGTTCTCTCTGCCAAAAAGGCTTAGTAGGTCTTTATACTCACTGCTCTCTGCCTGCAAACTAATAGAGACCAAGTTACTATTTCCTGTTCTGCAGCAGTTTAATAACAGGACCCCCTCAGCCCTCTCTAGGTTAAACAAACTCGATTCTTTCCACAATTTACGAAACGTTGATTGTGTTCATGGCTCTTCACATATCTCTTGAGTCCAGTTTCAAAGAACTGAAGGACACAGTGCTCTTTTTAACAGGAGTCTTACTAACACTGTATTTACTCACAGGTGACACTTCTGTTCCTATCTGTCTCTATGTTTGCTGTTTCCTCAGAAGCAGAACATTGTTTAAGATCTGCCTGTGATGTTGTGTATGTCACAGATCATTTTTATCTTGCCAGCTCTTCTCTTTCCTTGTTTAATTATTTCTGCTTAACACTACAACACTGCTCTTTCCCTTTTGACACACCATTTCTCTAACTTGTCAGGATGCTTTTGAATCTTCATCCTGTTTTCTGATATGATTGTGATCCCTCACAGCTGCATGTCATTTGGAAATCCTGGGCATCTTCTGTTTTATCAGACAGATTATTGGCTATGTACAGCCCAGGCAGATGTTTTCAACTCCACTGTTGTTTCTCTTTAGCTGCGAGCCACTGCTAATTGCTTTCTGACTGCACAGTGGCAACTTCCAAACCCAAAGTAAAGCAAACCACTGTTTTCCATAAACGGTGTTCCTCATACATGATTTAATTCCTACTCAGGAACAATTTCTATTTAGTTAGAAGTTGCAGAAGTACTCTACAGAGTGAAAGAGTTCAGAGAAAATTTCTAGAGCTGAACTGCACTGAACTGAACAAATTCAGATGTACCTTTTAGTGCATCCAGAGTGCTAAGAGTTCTCATAAATATTCATGCAGTTTCTCTGGGAGTAGTTTTGGTCATCCCACCGCTGAAGAGGAGTCGTTGAAACTGTACAAACATGTTGAATTGAGATAACATTCTTTATTTCTCAGTAGGCCTCTCAGCTTGGAGTCAAGCTAGGATTTCTCAGTGCCAGTATGAATTGTCTCACAAAATGTAGGAGGCAGGAATGGTCTAATTGTCTGCTCTTGTTTTGCAGGTGCATCCTGAGTGCCCTACACAAATAAGGTTTGAGCTTTCTGTAGGCATTTCCATTGTGGTTGTGGTAGGTAACTGTAAAGGGCAAAGTCTGATCTTGTATAAAATTGCAGTTTGTCGTACACAAACTTGTGTGGTTGCAGCAACAGTCTTTCCTCCAGGCATATCTCTTTGATCAAGTAATAATTGTGGTTCTTGACAAGAGATGGTGCAGGTGTTATATATGTATTATCTGATATGATCTTAACTAACAAGTGTAAGTTTGTTCTAAAATATTTAAATCACAGTAGCATAAATAAGTTATGGGGTTAATGAAGAAGAAATTTTCAGTTATTTTCCTTTAAATAATAATTGCCCAACAGTCCCTATTAGAAACAATTGCTATTTAGATGAAAAAGCAGTGAAATGTAGGAAGTACCAACATTAGAATTAATATGTAAGTTCAAGTGTTTTTTATGTATATACATGGTTATATCATGGTAAATTGTTTCAGGTCTTCTTTTTTTTACAAAGTCTGTTTTCACAGTGAACAATGAGATATATGACATTCACTTATTCTGTAGATCCTTTGTATTTTATTTTTTCCCAAATGTTGAGTGGAAGGTCTGCAGCTTAGTAATGCTGAAATATTTAAACCCATCTCAAAAACTAAAAAAAAAAAAATTCAGTATAATCTTTTTGTTTGTGATCCTCCATCCACAATGCCATGTAAGTCAAATTTACATACATCAATTTAGTAGCAATCTCTAATCTTTTCCCCACCTAACTTACTTGGAAACTAAAGCTACCAAAATTTTCTGGTGTTATTAGAAATGCAGTCGTGTCCAGCAGTGCAAGATAATTGACTCATTACTAATTACTAACTACTTACATAATTTAGGCACTTATTTACCACTCAGGTTGTTTGTGGTTTAGAGAACAACACCTTCCAAGAATCTTTAAAAGTCCTAAGTTCTCCTCTGAGTAGATAAATTCCAGCCTGATCGTGTCCCAGAACTATTCTTTCCTGTTGGATTGGATGAGGCACAAGTAGCCTGCCTCACCAGGTCCCATGCTTCTGTGTCTTTCCAAAGAGTGACAGCTTTAAGTGGAGGGCAGTGGCTGTATCCATTTACACTACTGTTAAATCTGTGCCTTTAGTAATTTTTTGGAGTCGTTCCAAGCATGTATTTGAACTTTTTCCAACTGAAGAGGGAATTGAATCCTTCTCTTTACTTTCAGGTTGAGCACTCTGGTCAGTAGGCTATTATCAAAGGGCTGTGTGCCTTAGCATTTTAAAACAGTGGTGCTCAATATCTTCCTGTGGGGGACAAGTGCATGCAGCATGCAATAGTCATACTCTGAGAATGAGCTTCCTGGGAATCCCCACACCTAGTTTTTGACTCCAGAAGCATTTGTGCAGGCTGCATGCTCCTTGCACTACAACGATTCTGTACATATGACGTCTAGTTCTTCAAGGAATTTGAGTGTAGAGATGCCAAGTGTATTCAGACTTTCAGGTTAATGGATAGCTAGATGGAATTCCAGATGGGAAATTAGCTTCTGCCTAAGAGCCTCTGTATGTAATTATGTAGTTTCCTGGCTTACTGGAAACAGGGTAAGCTCAAAAACATGCACACTCTGGGTCCCAAACTTGAGATAGTTCAGTCTTATTTTCAGATCAGTTTTTCTCGGGAGAAACTCTCGGCTACCATCTTGTGGTAATCTAGAGGAAGAGACATCAAAAGCAATAATTTTCGGTTTACATGGGAGTCAAGGGTTAAAATTCCGTATTTGGACTAATAGAACGTGGAGAGTGTAATTTAGCATTTCAGGAGAGAAGAGTAAACAGCGCGGTGTCGTGGAACAAAGTATTTGTCCACTTTTGTATATTGAGATTGTGTGCTCAAATACGCTGGATACATACTTGTTTTGTTACTTGGTTTGTGGGTTTTTTTTCTGTGAGGTAATTTGCTGGGATAAAAAAGGAGCCCAGTATTTCTCTCATTGTGATCAGAACATTATTTATAGTAGTAGCAGGGCTTCTTGATCACTTTTATGGTTACATTAGACAGCACTTTTTCTGGACATATATACAGTACATATTTGCGTCCAGATAAAACTGCCTTTTTTGAGTGGATAATGGAGCTGGGCATATTTGAAAGGAGGAGAAGAAGGTTCCCTGTGGATTTTTGCTGTGGTACAGACCCTCACACTGATGTAAGAACAGATCTGTCTGATATCTGATGGAGAAATCATACCAGTGTTTGAACAGTAGTGCTTTCAGATGCAAATCCACCAGTCTGGTTGGAGATAATGGCTAGCAGGAGATGACACGAAGACACATGTCTGAAAAAGTCCCTCTGGCAGCACAGGACTAGCTTAAAACCATTCCTGAGTTCTGGGACACAGCAATCCACTGTCAAGACGTGATGGAGCACAGGCAACAACTTAGATTGAGGCAAAGGACTGTTTCCCACAGGGTAAGGGTGGGATATTTAGAAAATGTTATATATTTTGTAAATTTAAAAAATATTTTGTATATTTACCAAAAAATAGTTGTTTCCATAGATGCCCCACTTTCCTGAATGAATACTATGCTACTCTACCTCATATTATTTGCTTTACACACAGTTTCAAGGTATGTCTACTGTAAACCACATGGAAAAATCTGAATTAGTAGCTTGAATGGGCTGCTGCAACCAGATGGTTTCAGGCTTCTCAGCTAGTTATTTAAAATGAGCATGGGGATTTCCAATTAAGCATTGGAGACAGTGGGACAGCTCTAAACAAGTCTAGGTTTCCATTAATATGATTACTAGAAACTGTGAAGTCACTTGGACTGAAGTTTAAGAAAACAAACAGAGGCCTGCAAGAGACAACTGGCATAGAAAATTTTAACCCTACTCGGTTTTTCAACTGATGAGCAACTGACAGCAACATCTTGAAACGGTAATGCTACCTTGATATGCCTGTTTGTCAGTTCACAGTAGTCAATAAAAGGAATTGGCAAAGGACTTTGTAAGCCCATTGGTGATGCAAGTGGAAAAAAAGAAAGTTTGTTTTGTTCCATGTCTTGGCTTTGAATTGCTGTATTCAACATTCTTGTTCCTGAAAGTCTTGTTCAGTAGAAAGTCTGTGGAAAGAGGAATCAAGCTCTAAAAGATGAGGTAAGCTTCTCAGTTGTAACTCAGGATACCTCAGCAACAATCAGGATCTTTATATATTCTTGAAACATCCTGGATAAAAAATACTTACTGCATTTATTGGAAAAATGAAAAGAGGGTGTTATGTGAATGTGCCAGAAGTAGAAATTCAAATTCCCACCATTGAGAATTAATGAGTTATCTTTTTCCTCTTTCCCCCAAATGTAAAGTCTAGCTTAGGATGTGTGAAATTTAAAGGAATTGGAGAGCAGGAGGTCTAAAAATGTTAAGTACTTTAGTGTCATGTACTATATCTTCAATAAGCTGAGATGCCTAGATTTAAGTTATACACCATGAATAGTTTTATTACTGGTTGAAGCTTGAGTATGTATTTAGTGAATGAATAAAGTAATTAATCAATTAGAAATTAATCATAAATTCACAATAGAAGATGATACAGTGTGAATGCATGATGTAATGTATAAAAGGCTGGCTATATTATTTAAAGAAAATTCCAGCTTTGATTCTTTGGATGCTTAGGCTCAGTGGTTTGATGAAATTTAGTGCAGTGTTTCCTATCTGCCACACTGAAGAAAAGAATCTGTGGCAAGGCCTGTGCTGTGTTGTGCTGTGTTGTGTTGTGCTGTGTTGTGTTGCACAGTGCACTCAGGCAAGGCTGAGGCAGTCTGGTTTGTGGAGGCATTAGAAGCACATCCTGGATTAGTGGACTGAGAGCACCAAGCAATCATTCCTGAGTGTGGCGTGCCAGGAGTTGGGAATGCTGTGGCTGACAGTGCCAGTTAACGACCATTAAGTAGGGAGGAGGGCAGACTGTGCAAGGAACTGCCCAAAGAATATGTCATTAGAGCTGCTCGTGAGCATACTCTCAAGCATTGTCCATGCCTCAGGGGATTGTAGGCATTCCAGCAGCAGCTATTCCAGCCCTAAAGTTGAAACAGCAGGTCTCTCCTGGAGACAGAACTTTGTCATGGTATAACCTGAGCCAGCAGCTAAGCACCACGCAACACTCACCCATGCCCCATTCCAGTGGAATGGGAAGGAAACTCAAAAGTAAAACTTGTAGGTTTATTTGGAGGCCGGTGGGCCTGCTGGGTGAGGAATGAAGGGAGTCCTATGAGTCCTATGATGGGATAAGTCCTACATTCCTTTCCAGCTTATGGTGACTGAGATGGCTTACCCCAGAATGCTCCGTTCTGTTCTNCACTTTTTGGAAACCTTGCATGAGTGTGGATGCATGAAAGAGCTCTACTGTAGAACCCTGTGCAAAGACTCTTTCTGCTCATTCATCATCAGACTGTTTAGCCAGTTATCTGGTGTGAAAGCATACGTGTGTGTGCAAGTGTGTTGGCTACACAGAGAGATTTCCTTAGAGGTGCTTTTGGGAAGGTCGCAGCATTTTGCCATCCAATACCACCACGACAAGTTGAGATAAGGAAAGTTTAGTAATTGAAACATAAATTGAAAAGTAAAACGTAAAATATATGAATGATAGCAAATTAAAAAAAGGGAAGTAACAAAACTTAAGGAAAAACAGTTGATGCACAATAGAGTTACTCACCCCCTACTGAGCAATGCTAGACCCAGTCCTTGCACCCTGATCAGCGCTGCTTCCAGGTAATTCACCAGTTTATACACTGGGATGGTGTTCTATGCATGGAATATCCCTCTGGCCAGTTCAGGTCACCTGTTCTGGCTGTGCTCCCTCCCAGCTTTTATTGCGTACCTCTTCACTGGCAGACAATGACACACACCAAAAAAAGTCATTGAATTAGGACAAACATTAGTTGGCAGAAATCAAAACATTAATGTGTTCTCAACATGATTCTCGTATTGAATCAAACCACAGCACTATACCAGCTATGGAGAAGAAATTAACTGTATCCCAGACAAGACCAGAACAAAAAATTTCTGTTTTCTTCACATTGCTTCCCTGAGAAAAAGAATTGTGGCCAGTCAGTGGCTTTTCTGGTGACATAGGGAGTGTTTGCATAGGGTGTAGGTTCCATACAAGGTTGCACTTGTGCCACTTAGCAGCATGGTGGTTTTTTCTCTGATGACATATGTGTAGAGGTTTGCAGATCATGACTTTTTCTAAAATGGTAGCTTTTCTGATTTATCTATAAAGCCTTTAGAGATGAGAAACACAAGCTGCAAAGTACCACCATCATACTACGGCGTTTTACCCATAGAAGTACTCCGCTGTGTACTCAGTATTTCAATACACGATTGATATACATTGTTCCATGCCAACACATTCCAGGGGAAAATGTCCTCCAGACAAGGCTAGGTGGCGCAGTAGGTCAATGCATTGCAGTTTTTCAGCCGTTTAAGGTCTGCAAATTCCTGTAAATTTCCACAGCCTCATATGTTTATTGACATATTGATGCATTGATTAATGTAGAAGAATCTCATTACCTTTTGTGACTTTTCTGAGTCATTATTTTTCATAGTCATCCGAGTAAAAGTCCACATAGAAGAAGGTTCCAAAGTACTTTCTGGACAAAACAACATAAATACTTTCCTAATTTTTTGTACCTTACCTTCCAAGCAGAAGCGTAGTTGAGGGCAAATAGAGTCTGTCTGCTTCTAATATGGAAAATTAGTTTATTTCATTCTTGCTGCCCTTTTGAATACTGCAGGAGTGTGTTTATAGATGTTTTGTATACCAATAAACCACTGTCTCCAAACACATACCAAACATTAAAGAAATCTTCAGCGTCAGCTGTTTCCTCTATGGAAAAGGAAAGATTTTTGAAAATACGTTATTAGTGTGCCCTCTATTTCTTCTGTCTACCACAAAAAAGAAAGCTGAGTCTAGTAGTGAAAAATTTCTTTTTTTGCTTAGGAAACCTCAGGAGAACTACCCAGGCAGTTTTGTGAAGCTACTTAGTAAGCATTAAGTGGAATATTTTTTGGTTGCCAAATTAGGTTGTAGCAAACTGCCAGTTTCTCAGATAGAGAATATTGTTTACATTAAAAGTTCAAGATAAGTGAACTTAAGATGAATCCATCTCGTGCATTGTTTTTTTCAGAAGATAACTAAGTCATGATTAGCGAGTTATTTATATTACTTAGAAGAGGTCAGGAGAAGAGAATATTGGAGCAGCAGTATGTGGCATTTTAAATAACCCCAATTATCAAAAAGGTTGAGGGTAACAGTCAGATGGTTAATGTACTGAGCATTTAGCATCCGCTCCTGTGAGGTGTCAAGTGCCTTTGCAAGGCTCTGAGTGCACTCAAATTACATTAAAATAATGAGGGAACTCACTTCCTTTCAGGAGATTCTCAACCACTGGCAGGATAAAGCTATTATCATGCAGGCAGTAATGGATAGAAGGAAAAAGCCATTTCCTTCTTTCAATATTTTTTTTT
>VYZQ01015563.1:81491-93368 GCA_013400655.1 Mystacornis crossleyi | reverse complement strand
GGCGGGGGGCCCCTCCCGGCCCGGGAGCTCGGGGAGGCCGCGGCCTGGGCGCGGGCAGGTGGCGGTTCTTGGTCGGCGGCCGCTGAGGGCGCGGCGGTGCGAGGCCGCCCCGCAGGGCAGGGCTGGGCTCCGAGCCCCGGGCTGTGGTACCCGGCGGGCCGGTTCCCACGGGATACTCTTCCAGGAGTGTTCCGCATCGTTTCTGGTGCCGTTTACGTTTCCACTGCTGGCCGAAGCGATGTGATTTGTAAAGCCGTTGAACTAGTCTTTGTTTACGTGAGAATGGGAAGGCAGCCCTGTAGTAATTTACTTTCTAGAAACAAACCCCCCACATGCACGCGCGAAGTTTTCTTGGAAACTGTAACATTTTCATACAGGGAGTATGTAAAATTCTGCCTTGTAGGTCTAAAAGGAACTTAGTATAAGGGAGCTGGAACTACCAGTTCTCTGGAACAATACCATGAATAACTTTGTGTGCGTGGTTGGTCTGGATGTCAGGCTTTGAGGGTTGTCACTCTTTACGTGAAATAGGTTTTGCCTTCAGATCGTTGGAATTTCAGTATCTCTTCCAATCTCATTCAGATCTTGGAGGGAAAATATATTTACAGTAGACTTAGTGTTGCAGTACATCAAAGGTGTTGATGTCTGTGAAGTTTTGACATGTTCTGAGCAGCCCTGCTCTGATACTGTTGTGTTTAAAAAAATGCTTGTGGGATCAACTTCAATATAAAGCTGGAGAAATAAAGATGTTCTTCATGCCTTTACTTGATTCCCTGTGAAATTTAGTTTAGATTACAAGCTATAAATTTCACTTCACTGTAAAATAGAAGTTGTGGATTTGGGGTTTTTTTCCCTAGTTTGGCCCTCAGCTTCCAAATTTCACAGATTAGAATTGAATTTTGACAGGAAGATTGTCACGCTTTTGCCCCTTCTAGGCATAACGTTTTATTGTCTTTTGAGGTTGCTACTGTTGAAATGAGGTAATTTTTCTGTATCCCCCTTGTCAACAATGTCTTCCTTTCCCTCCAAAACCTGACAAGCGAATGAAAAATCCCAGTTATTCTGCATGGTAGAAGTCACAACTTGAAGTGTGAAATAAGGGGAGTTCTTGCTAACAGAGATACAAATCTTATTCTTTCACATACAGTTTCTAGTCTTCCCCAAACAGGTGTACAAAGCTGTCAGTGTGTAGGTGAAATGTACTATTTTTAAAAACAAGTATTTTTTTGGTTTGCTTAGCACTCATTAAACTGGAGGGGAGTCCTGGCTCAGTTTGCACACTTCCTTCAGTTCATTCTGTTGGGCAGTGGAACTGCTCAGCACGACAAAGCTGAACTGATCTATGTGCTTTGGAATCACATGCTGTGAACTTCTTCCATTTCTGTCTGCTGATCCTATTATGGACACTTCTGAGGAGAGGAGTAGAAGTTTGTTTTAAAATTCAGCTTTTAGGGCTTTCATATTGATGTATCTTGTGCTTATTATTTTTAGGCTTCTAGTTTTGCATGTGGGAAGCTTGTCTTTTGTCTCCAAAACGTTATGGAAAGTTCAAAAGTGCCTTTTTCCCCCAAAAGGTATAATTGGCCTTTCAAATCAATGAGCATATGCACTTTTTTTTTTTAGGAAGTAATTGTAGACGTCTTTTTTCCAATCCTAGGAATGGTGGTGGTCTTTGATTTCACAGGCAAATATTAATTTGATCTGTGAAATGTGTAGCTCATACAAAAGGTGAAGACTAGAAATTACTATTGTTTTTCCCCCATGAAAATGTCAGTTCATCATTTCTGAACCTGTCTTTTCTGTGGTCTGTAGGTGACTAATGTGACATTGCTTTGAATGTATTATTTGATTGAAATTATTTTTAATATTCAAGGAGGAGGGTAAGAATTGTAAAAGGATCTGTGCCTCCAGCTTCACTGGCTTGTGTTGTTTTGGCAGATGAGTTTTACAAGAAGGGTTGTTTCTTTAATTAATCCTCTCTTTTCAGCAGACTGGCTGTGATTCCCAGACTAAGTGAAGTGGCGCTTTGTTTCCCAGATGTAGGAGTTTATGCCAGGCTCGTATCTTCTGTGCTCTCTACTGATTTGTACAGCCAGGTCTTACAGAGCCTGTGGATTCCATCTTTGAGACCTGTCTCGTCCTGTGCACTACATTGAGCACCAAGGAGCTGTTTCATAATCCTTTAAGCAGGAAAGAGCTTAAAAGGCTGAAGAGAATCCATGGCTCTAATCCTAAAACTTAAGGAAGAACTCAGATTTTTACTAGGAGTCTCGTTGGGCAGAAGTTCTGCATTTGTAAATGGGATTGGATTGGAAGGAGCTGATCTGATCTTTGCCTCTTCTCTGTGGCTCCCCCCAGTTCCTGCATTGTTCCCTCCATTTCACTTCATTGCACAGCCACACAAGAATTCTGTTGTCACACAGGCAGGATGGTGTGGAGGAGGGATGATGCAGAGGGAAGTTGGAGGATGCTTGAACAAGATAACATGTTGTTGACTTGAAATGTTTTAAATTTTACAAATGCTTGCCCCGGAGGAGTATCCATGCATTTCCCACTTGCTAATCCTCTCTTAATCCACTTGTAAACACAAGGACTGTGAAGTTAATACCATATGAGTATTTCAGAATTGGGGGAAAAGTCATGGGAGAAGTACGGATGTATTTGGATGTACTCCTCCCTGAAGAGTGCCCCAGCTTGAGTAGATAATGCAGTTAGCTTCATGAAAAGCTCCTTGCATGTGCTTTGGAGTGCAGGACTGCCACTTACTCACTGTTTTGTTTTGCACTGTTTTACTAACTGTGCAGAGAGCTGAAAATTTGTCAGTTAATCAAAATCGCTGGTTTTGCCATTTGTTGTGGTTGTAAAACTGAAATGCCTGTTTTGGCTGATTTTCCACCAGAAACCTTCCAGAGTGTCTAAATGAGATAAAAACTAAGCCTTCTGAAATGTGGGAAATACAGTAAAGATAGTGATGTCATTTAAGAAGGCGGGTTCACAATCACTGACTTCTGTCAGTCCTGTTGGAGATCGCCTTCTAATTGTTCCAACTCAAGATGCTAATGCTGGCTTTTTAAAATATATGTTTGTGTAAAAGTACTTCTTAGGGTTCTCTTTAGGTAGACAGTGATGTGTACTTAAAGATGCTAAGTAGCATCTGTTTAGTGGATCTCATTTGTGTGGCTTTATTCAGTGGATTCTTTCAGTTCAGCAGTTCTCCTTTTTAAAAGTAACAATTCAGGCACTTTGTGCCTCTGTTAGCATGCTAAATGTCCTTCTGATGGTAACAATATCAAGAATGCAGAAGAGTGATGGATATTTCTTCCAATTATGTTAAAAGTGTATGGTCTTACTGCAGTTGAGATTTGGGCTGCCTTAAAGGAGAAGCAGCAGATTTTCTTGCATTTTCATCTGAAAAATAAAAATATTTTTAAAGGAGAATTTTGGTGCTATTGGTGAATTTTTGAAAGACCGAGGACCAGGCATCTCTTTTGTTGTTTTTGGTGGATAATACCTGGTTACTTAATTAGTCTTAGATTCATAGCATGGCTTAATAAGTTGTTTCCTGTGCATTTCACAAGTTTTCAAATTTTAGTTTCTATTTTCTAATTCAGTGCTCGTGTTAAACAGCGAAACTGAAAATGTATTTGCTGTTCTTCGTTGAATTTTAATTCCTGTCTAAAAGCAGTCTGGCACAAATTGTGAATGGGGTAGATAAAAAATAGTTTTATATAAAACCTATTTGAGTTGATTTTGATATATTATTATTCTCTTGAATGAAGCATCCTGGGCTGTTTCAACTCTCAACCTTAGACTGTTTCTACTGTCATTTCTGTAGTGAATATCCTGTAACTTGGCCAAGTGTGGGGTGAAAATTACCAAAGCACCAAGGCATGGGTGCTGTAGCTGACTTTTCACTCATTCTGTTTGGTATTTGTA
Source organism: Mystacornis crossleyi (assembly GCA_013400655.1). NCBI lineage: Eukaryota > Metazoa > Chordata > Aves > Passeriformes > Timaliidae > Mystacornis > Mystacornis crossleyi. The sequence continues at coordinate 89,432 of VYZQ01015563.1, read as the reverse complement.
GTAGTTTCATAGTACCATCTTTCTGAGTCTTACAGACAGGATGTGCTGGCACGGGTTGCCCAGAGTTGTGGATGCCCCGTCCTTGGAAGTGTTAAAAGTTGGATGGAGCCCTGAGTAAGCTGATCTAGTGAAAGGTGTCCCTGCCCACGGCAGGGGCTTGGAATTAGATGATCTTTAAGGTCCTTTCCAACCCAAACCATTCGAGGATTCTATGATTCTGTGAAATGAAATGTGAATTACTAAGATGTACTTTCTTTACTTAATATTGTAACGTTTTTTTGTTCTCAATAAAACAGTGTATTTTGGAATTACACTGGCAGTATGAATTTATTTTTCCTGGTTCGAAAAGCAGCATTTGACATCCTGGGAGTTCCAATAGCATAGGAGATACTCATTTGTATAGGTAGGAAGTATGATAGTCTAATGGTCCAACGCAAGACTAACAGCGTTTTTGTTTGGATTTTTATTTTTTAATGTAGGGATAACGATGAGACAGCAAAAGAGGGGAAAGCACCTGTGAAAGAGAAGTACGCTGCAAAAGCGAAGGCAATCCCTTCTCTTGGGAACAAGAACAGATTCCACCCCTATGCGAAGGAGAAGAATGCAGGCTCTGGAGACAAGAAGGCTCTTAATCGCAATAGAGTTTTTATTAGCAACATCCCATATGACATGAAATGGCAAGCTATTAAAGACCTGATGAGAGAGAAAGGTAACTCACTCCTTGTAACACACTTCGTACAGAAACCGATAGGGCTTAAATGCAACGGGTGTGTCCTTTGAGCCACACAGATTTGATTTGACTTTTTTTGTTTTGGCCTTTACTTGGTACATCTATCTCCCTTCCCCCTCTTTCATCCGAGACAATTGCATTGCAGGGTAGGCTGGGTAAATGAAGTGCTCACAATCTTCTGCCATTCTGGTGTGACAGTAGAGAGTATATGCATGACCTCATGGGTTCTTAAAGAGATTGTGTTTTGTCTAGTTGTAGTTCTTGTAGATTTTTTTCCTCTAAGGGCTATTGTATTTAAGCAACACGTTAAGTGTGTTACCCTGAATAATAAGGGATGTCGTTCAAAAGTTGTTTTGTATTTCTTTGGTGGAATCTGGCTGTGGCATTAACTTGGTCTGCATTGTCACTACTGCCATGACTGTTCGTCTGGAGCTTTGTATTAAAAGCTTGTTACTATTGTTGCAGTTCTGATAGAGAAATCTGACTACCCCAAACATTTTATATTAAATTTGGGGTAAAATAATGATAATACATGGATTTTGTAAAAAGTTAGTTCCGTGTTTTCCTTGAAAAATTGATTCTTCAAAAGTAATGCAAAGCACACTTGGCTTTTAGGCTGTGAAAAATGCCAGACCCCCTTCTGTAACTGCTGGTTTATCTGTTGTAAGGTGACGTGACTATTTGATTGGTTTATTTACTGAAACTTCCTACTTTAGAAAGTGAGTCGCTTGCTGTGAATATTTGAAGTGTAAATTTGGTTATTATTGAAGGCAAACCTTTGATTGAAGATATTCAGGTAGAAAGTCACCTTAAAACAGGTGTTGTGAGTAGGATGATAAATGTAACACTTTTCAGTGAACGTTGACGTTTCATTTGTTAGGTTAAGGGACTGTGTATATCTGAATTTGTTCACCAACTATATCATACTGGCCAAAATATGATCTGTAGTATGAATTAGGTTAAATATAGTTGTTTGTTTTTAGCTTTTGAGAATGTGGCTGCTGCATATTTCTGAAAACTAGCTAAATTATATAGCCATTGACAGGAGGTACGTTGGTCTGGTTTTGATTGTTGGTGAATAATAGGTGATTCTCTGTAGACTTGTGCACAGGGGCACAGTAAAGAAAGATACTGGTGTTTAAATGCATTGTCTCTTGGTATTTTCCCTTTGTATGTCTTATGTAGTTGGTGAGGTTACATACGTGGAGCTGTTTAAGGATGCTGAAGGAAAATCAAGGGTAAGTGCCGTGGGCAACAATCTGCTAGAGGTTTAAAAGTTCCTCAGCAGTTTTATTTTTGTATAATACCTGTACCAGTTATTGGAAAGTAAGTTTCATTTTTACACTGATTTTCATTAAGGTAGCCTTGAGGATTCTGTGTTAGAAGTAGTCTGACACCTTCATGCAACTCACACTAGCTGGTTGTAAGGGACAAAGTACTTCTGTAAATGTTAACAAATGGCATTTACTTAACTCTTCTTTTTAGCCAACACCTTTGTCTTGGTACAAATCTGTTTCATGTAAAGGACGTTCAGTAAACCAATCATTTTATTTAAATTTTGTAAGTGTAGTATTCTCTTCTTGGGGCCGATACGTATAAAATGTTAGCTAAGAATATACTGGGTGAAGTGCCTGATTTCACAGCTTTGCAGGGTTGGTACTTTTAAACACTGGGTTAATGTATTTACTTTCCTAAAACTAAATGGATGGAGATGGTTGGTAGCCAACAGAGTGCCTGCAATGAGGCACTAATAGTGAAGATTGTTAAAGCTCCTCTGTCTTCTTAATGATAGTCAAAAGTTTGGCCAATAGCAGCTCCAAACCTGCAGTGAGAATGTGAGAAATGCAGGTTTGAGTCTTAACTGAGGTTGTATCAATTGTTGTAAATTACTTTCTTTAATTCTTGTTAAAACTAAAACATGCTTTCGACTTTGCTATACTTAAAGAAATCCTCAGCTCTTGGCTTTATTAGAAGGATTCTGGTGCAGTCAATCAGGTTATTTTCTTACAAGGTAATTTCTCAATTATGCTGTAGTACTGAAGAGGTATGCAGACTGCTTGTTCATTGTACTGGTGTACTTGATGTAGGTAGATTTGAATTTTGTAGTTAGTGGACAGCTTTTAATGACATGATGAGTGTCTTGATTGATTTTTGGTTATGTTTTGGGGTTGTTTTCTTTCCACCCTTTCCCTCCCACCTCCTCTTCCCAACTGTCCTTATGTGGATCTGTGTGGCATTTTTCCAATTCTGGTTTGACTCAAAGAGCGTAAGAGACAGTGTATTCTCTTGCATTTGAAAGGTATGTATGTTGAGAAAGTGGGAGAAATTCAGATTGGCTGCCACTAAAGAGCATGTATTATGGATTTTGAAGCTGAAAATAACTTGTATAGTTACTTAACAGTGAGCTGGGATCTTTAACTGGAATCTTCATTGCTCTGTAGTATGTGCTGACTGACTTCTTGTTTTTTTTGCTTGTTTTCTCTTTGCATATGATGACAAATCTCGTGGATATAGGGTTGTGGGTAAGTTTCTTTTTTTATGTGTGTAGAAGCACACTCCTATCCAAACATTCTATTAGTTTTGGCATTTTAAACTTTATTTTAATATCTAAATGTTTTGATCTCTTTCAAAGTGTGGTTGAATTCAAAGATGAAGAATTCGTTAAGAAGGCATTAGACACTATGAACAAATATGATCTTAGTGGAAGACCCCTAAATATTAAAGAGGTATGTTTATTGTTGCTGTTTTGAATTTGAAATAGTGAAGCTACTAAAGCTACTGAGATGACCGTGCAGTGTTCTGAGAATCTTAGATGTGTAATTTCCAGTTTCATTTTTTGTGAAATTTTCTTAATGGCTGAACTGCCTGTTGGCTTGCAGGAGGGTAGATTTTCTGCCAAGTAAACTGACAAAAAGCATGTCCTAAAGTCAAAATACCTGAATGCTGTTTTCTGTTAAAGCAACTTTACTTCATATTCTTACCTTAGTGTCATCAAGTCTTTTCCAAACTAAATAATCCTATGTTTACATTGCTTACCTGCTTCAAAATATGACAGAAAACGAGCTAATTATTAGACCACTACATATGTGCAAAAATGGGTCTGGAATTAGAGAAGTTGTACTGTCTGGAAAGTGAAATAATGTCAACGTTTCTGTTGTCGTGCTGTCGTGTATGATGGTGTCTGATGCAGTTCTTCTTGTCCTGCTACAATTTTAATAACGGTATTAATAAATAATACAAAACCACCACCTAATGAAATTAATTCAGTTCTTGGAAGAAAGTGCTAGACTGACAGTCCTTGAGCTTGAAATCTTTTCTACTTGTCCATAGGCTAGGTACAGCATGTGAAGTGGCAGTGCACGCTTCCTCAACAAGTGCTTTGCCAATATGCCTCAACCCTCATCTGAAAGGACCCACCTCTAGAGGTGAGGGCGTTAGGTCTCCATGCTAATTCAGTTCTTGGTCCCTCTGACACGGACAAGCGTATTTATTAGTTGGTAATTTGGATGGGTTTGTGCAGAATTTCAGATAGTTCCATTTTGTTTGCTGCCAGTCCTGGTGCTGGTTGATCCTTGTTGGTTGTTGGGTGGCATTATTTGTGCCCGTGTTTCAGGATCCCGAAGGGGAGCACGCTCGGAGGGCGTTACAGCGCGGAGGAGGACAGTTCCCAGGAGGGCATGGACCTGATGCAGCACCTGGAATGATGAATTTACCGCCTTCCATTCTCAATAATCCAAACATTCCTCCGGAGGTTATCAGTAATTTGCAAGCAGGCAGGCTTGGATCCACGATTTTTGTTGCCAATGTAAGTTTAAAACTGTATTTTATAGCTTTAACGTTTGATCTTTGTGAGACATCTTACACCTGTGTATTTCAGTTTTAATAAAAAGAGGAGGCTGGAAATTAGTTCACAATTAGTATATCCCATTGAAAATGTTGGATATATGCTCAGATTTTGGACATGGAAAGATAGATTAAACTCTTGAGAGTGACATTCACTTTTAATTACTGCACAGTCACCTGTTCATTCAAAAATATTTTATACATCTTGTCACTATCTATTTCCAATTGCATTTCTTTTTTATTAACTATATACTTCAGTTTATCTTGCTGGTTACTTTAGACTAACCTAGTAAAGTTCCAACAAATACAGTGGTTCAAGTTCTTTATTAGCACAAAAGACTACTGTATTTATAGGAGGTATTGTGGAAGTACAGTTGCTCTTCTCAAGAACCAGCCCAATGTTAGTATGTTAATAAAAGTAAAATACATGTACATAGAATAAGTTGTTGACTTTCTCGACTGTGATGCAGTGTGTGTATATTACAAAATCTCAACTATTTACAATTATCAAGCATTTTGTCAATGGGAAGTTAACAGCAATGCAGAAAATCTCTTCCAAATGTAATGGCAGAACAGATGTGCACGGAAATCTCTGCTGTATTTCTGTGATTTAGCTTGACTTCAAAGTTGGCTGGAAGAAACTGAAGGAGGTATTCAGCATTGCTGGAACTGTGAAGCGTGCAGACATCAAAGAAGATAAAGATGGCAAGAGTCGAGGAATGGGAACAGTTACCTTTGAACAAGCAATTGAAGCTGTTCAAGCAATATGTATCCTTGGTTTTGAAAAGTAATTGATCAAATATTGATTAATCTTCAATGGTTCTGACAGCGTAGTTTTGCAAATGGTGCTTATTTGCCTTGTAGCTACCATACAGGGACTAGAGTGTAATACTGTGCAGATTATGCTTGTAATGACTGAATTTGCTACTAAATTCTAAAAGTTCCTGATGATGTTGAACAACATTGAAATATCTGGGAGTGTGACAATTTGTGAAACTAACTTCAGTGTACCTAACAGTTTGTATTGCATCTTCTGGCCCTTGAATTGGGTTTCTAGAGGTAAGGTAGGGAAAGATAAGACTCACAGTAACTGCACAGAAATAAAATAAGTTATTACATTGATTCTTCATAAGTACTTAAATTGCCTTCTTAAGATTCCTTGACTTGCATTTCTTCAGCTATGTTCAATGGACAATTCCTGTTCGATAGACCCATGCACGTAAAAATGGTAAGTTGCTTTCATTTCTTTCTACTTTATATGTCTGCCAAAACACTGAAAGGATCATAACATAACATCCTTGTTTTTTATCAGGATGACAAGTCAGTTCCTCATGAAGACTTCCGTGTTGTGGACAGCAAAAGCTCACAATTACCTCGTGAGTGCACGATCCGTTTTACTCCTTGCACTTAATATATGGTGATCCATGTTCTCGCACAGTTTAGTGGTACTTTTGCTTACTGTGGTCTCTGTGATGCAGAGGAAGGTCTCTCATCTGATCATACTTATTTTTTTGTTTTTGAGGTGGTCTTGGTGGCATTGGTATGGGACTTGGACCAGGTGGACAGCCCATCAGTGCAACACAGCTGAGCATGGGTGGTGGAATGGGGAGCATGGGTCCAGGAGGTAAATCCCTGTTCTTCATTTTTAAATGGTACAGAGCTGTAAGTTTAATGTTGTCATTTCTTTATTTGGAAGAATGACAGACTCTCGACAAAGCAAGCATTGTGTAGCGTGCTTTTGAGATTTTAATTGTGTCTGAATTTTTAAGAATCCATTAGGATGTACTAAGTGTTGTTTATCTTTTTGGTTTAAAGGTATGGGAATAGACGGCCCAGGATTTGGTGGAATGAGTAGAATGGGAGGCGGTACGTGCAATGAAGTTTTTTGCATTAAATATTTCTGTAATACTGTATAGAAAACGCTTTTCCTTATTTTACAGGACTTCCTGGATTTCGTGGAATGGAAGGGATGCCTAACATGGGAGGATTTGGAGTCAACCGAATGGGAGGTAGTTGAACACCGTTCCTGTACACTTATTAGTTTGCTGATATTTATTTATTAAAAGCTCTTCGTTTAGGGGTGGGTAATAGAGATGAGTTCAAAGGAAGCAGTTGCATGAGTGGAGGCCTAGGGACTGGCAGGAGAGTTGAGTGTGTAATAGGTGCCTCTGACTTGTGCATTAGACTCACTTGTATTTAAACAAGTGTTGTAGGAGCATTAACTTAGATGTAAATAACAGAGTATTCCTGGTTTTTTGCTTTGTTCTCCACAGAAATGTTCCGTGGTGGAATGGGAGCAAACATGGAAAGAGAATTTGGTCGTGGTGACATGGCATTGAACCGTGGTTTTGGAGAGTCGTTTGGAAGGATGGGTATGGTAACTGTTAAATTTTCTGTGACGCAGTATTGGAAGAGTTTTTCTAGAGGAAGAGACCTGGTTTCATTTGGTCATCTTCTGCTGTCCCTTCTCCCCCAGTCATTACTGTAAGGATGTAATCTGAGTGTTCATTACAGCCACCACTTAAGACAGAGGTTCAGGTGTGAAGGCTTTTTTCCCCTCTGTAAAATATAAATGGAATAAGTCTTCGAGGAAAGCATTTACCTTCATACTGTTTAATTTGTGGGGTATTAGATCTTTGGGGTGTTGAAGTATATGCTTCTGATAATCCTGAACAAGCTGTCCATGGACAGCCTTGGTAGCTCCCACGAGCCTGTTTTGCAAATGCACGGTGTAATATTGTTGTTAGTGCAAATCAGGTAGCATTGGACAGGAGTGGTGAATTTTGGTGCCCTCAGTTTTCATCCTGCCTTCTGAGCTCATACAGCTCAGAATTATATTTGTTGGCCTCTTCTGTGACTGAGCCAGCATTATTTTGTTTATAGATGATGTCTTGTTGACAGTGGGGTGCCCTTAAATGAGTTACTCTTCGACCTTCAGAGGCGTGGAAGTGCTCAACAGTAGAGCCTTCTTGCCCTTTGTTACTATGCTGTTACCTGGATGAATCAGAATCATTTAGGTTGGAAAAGATCACCGAGTCCAACCTTTAACCCAACGCTGCCAAGGCCAGCAGTGAAGCAGGTCACCAGGAGCCACACGTACACGTCTTGTAAATCCCTTCAGGGATGGTGACTCCACCACTTCATTGGTCAGCCTGTTCGTATGATGGACAACTCTTTCTGTGAAGCAGTTTTTCCTAATATCCAATCTAAACCTCCCTGGTTTAACTTGAGGCCATTTCCTCTTGTTCTGTTGCGTGTTACTTGGTAGAAGAGACTGACCCCACGTCTCTGCAACCTCCTTTCAGGTAGTTACAGAGAGCAGAAAGGTGTCCTCCCTGAGTCTGCTTTTCTCCAGGCTGAACACCCCA